>CM038726.1:2254045-2306545 GCA_021613375.1 Megaleporinus macrocephalus
TCACTGTCCAAAGAAAAACAAGTTTAAACAACTTTACAGGAGAGACCAAAAACGTCTTCACTTTTAACGTAAATCAATGGAACCAGAATTCTTTTCAAGCTATTTTGGAGCATTTCTATTGGTCCGTTCATCATGAAATTCTCACACAGTGTAAACGGCAGCTGTCAAGTTTGAATAACGTGGAAAAATAAAAATGGCCAAAAAATTAAGATGGACATATGGACAAATGGACAAGTTTTTTCTATCTATATTTTTCTGAAGCTTCTGTAATACTACTCTGGATTCAGTCAAGTTGATGTTGATTTGATAAGCAGGTGAATTACCGGTCCATGGGACTGCTGACCGGTAGCTTGACCGACAGGAAATAACAGGGAACAGGATTCGGCGCTACAGAGTTGGGGAATTAGCGTCTGATTCATTAGTTTAGGGAAATACTTGAAGCCAAATCTCTTTTCCAGCAGCGCCTCCAGCTCGCGCTGGCCGCCTGCCCCGACACAACTAATGAGTCATTTGTTCTTTTCTTCTACATAATCAATAACCTCAACCTGGAGTGCCACGTCTCCTCAATGAAGTGGAGCAGACATTCACTCTGAAGGATCTCTCTCAGAGGCTCAGCTCACTGCACTCTGTTAATTATTTATTTGTTTATCATAGAACGTGTGTGTGAGACCACATGACCATGGAGAGCTGTAAACAAATCACTGCTGAGCTACTCTGCACCACTCAAAGCCTCAGAGGCTCAATGATTCATTTGTTTAAACGTGGAATTTTAACACCTTAGGCCTCCAAAGATGATTTGTCTATACATTCACTGTATTATATATTAAATATCAGTTCTATTATAATGTTATACAGTGTTAATTTATTATTCTAATATTGTAATGTTCTAATTGTTATATAGTGTTTATTCATTATTCTAATAGAACAGTGTTTGTTTGTTGTTTTAATATAGTAATATTGTAATGTTTATTTATTATTCTTATATTCTAACGTTTCATAGAATGTATTCAATATTCCAATATTGTAATGTTACATAGTGTTTATTCATTATTTCAATATTCTAACGTTCTAATGTTATAGAGTGTTTGTAACATTAGGATATTAGAGTAATTAATATAGTGTTTATTCATTATTCTAATATTCTTATCTTTGAAAGGTATATAGTGCTTATTCATTGTTCTAATATTCTAATATTATATGGTGTTTATTCATTATTCTAATATCCTGATGTTACGTAGTGTTTATTTATTATTCCAATAGTCTAATGTTATATATTGTTTATTCATTATTCTGATGTTTATTCATTATTCTGATGTTACATACTGTTTATTCATTATTCTAATATTTGAATGGTATATAGTGTTTAATCCTTATTCTAATATCCTAATATTACAAAATGTTTATTCTTTCTTCTAACATTCTAATGTTACATAGTGTTTATTTGTTATTATAATATTCTAATATTTGAATGGTATATAGTGTTTTTTCATTGTTCTAATATTATGTCATAATGTGCTTGTTCATTATTCTAATATTGTTATGGTATATAGTGTTTAATCATTATTCTAATATCCTAATGTTTCAAAATGTTTATTCTTTATTCTAATAATCTAATGTTACATAGAGTTTATTAGTTATTATAATATTCTAATATTTGAATGGTATATAGTGTTTTTTCATTGTTCTAATATTCTGTCATATAGTGTTTATTCATTATTCTAAAATTGTAGTTACACAGTGTTTATTCCTTACTCCAACATTCTAATGTTATATTGTTTTTATTCATTATTCCAATATTCTAATAATATATAATGTTCATTGTTTTAATGTTCTAGTTACATAAGTGTTTATTTATTATTGTATTATACTAATGTCAGAACAAACCACAGAACATCAAAGTCTGTAAATGAAAACGATACTTTTCTCTTTTTCCAAAAATTCAGTTTGTTGTAGTTTCTTCTTCTTCTTCTTCTAATCCCAGTTATCTACACCACCTCATTTAACATCTCTGACTTTTTTTGTGAAATCAATGTTGCTGTGATGACAAAAGATGACTGACAGATGTCATGGAAACAGAGAGAACAGCAATTGACCTACCAGCATCATCCTGTCCTCCTCCACTTCCTGTAGAAGGCCAGCAAACTCACGAAACGACTCAGCTGAAAAACACACACACATACTGGTGTATGAACTCACAGCACAGGCAACATGATTACTTACATATATATTTTTACATTCATCACAAATAATCATGTTATTTTACAGTTAGGGTTAATCTTAGTCACATGATTTTGCATAGTAAATTGTGATTAACTACATTTCTTAACTACTCAATTAATTTAATCGTTTGGAAAGTAATTTGATAGTAACTGCATACTTTTTACATTAATCACAATTAATCTCTTTTTAAAATTAATTATGATTAATCACATTAATTTGTATAGTAAATTGTGATTTTTTGCATTTTTAGCTATACATAATTAATTACACTACTTGAGAAGTAACTTCATTGTTATAAACTGCATTTTTTTTTATTAATCAATATTAATCAGTTACATGATTTTGCATAGGAAACCGTGATGAATTGCATTTTTTGACTATTCAGACCTAATTGCACCACTTGGGAAGTACTGTGATCACTATCAATTGTATGATTTTTGCATGGATCACAATTATTCACAATTCTTTTGATTAATTATAATTAATCCCATTATTGTGATAGTAGATTTGTATAAGTATCACTATGTGTGATTATTTGAACTACTTGGGAAGTAACTTAATTGTTAAGTGTTGATTTTTTTTAATTAATCAAAATAAATCACATAATTTGACAAATAATCACAAATAATCACAAACACATTTTTTTGCACAGCTATACGTGATTAATCCCATGTTGAGTTTACCCTGTAAACGGTGCTTCAGATTTAATATAGAAATTATTTTAAAAACTTTAACACTTTACAGAAGAATCCTAGGTGTGTAACACATCAAACGGCAAGCATATTATGATATATTACAATGTAATTAATCCAGATACTGATAAACATTGTCATATGGGCCAGTTGTAGGTACACCCTTACATTACAAATTGCACCATAATGTATATTAATCAGCATTTATAATTTATAATCTTCAATGCAAAAGAAACTGCCAACTTAGGCAGTGCATTATAACCTCCCTGTTTGTAAACACATGCACTATTTATTCAGTAATGCAGTGTTAGCTTTATAACACACTGTAACGTCTTCTCAAGTCACAGAATTCATACACTTGGGTTTAGATTATTACAGATATACATATAATATTATAATCTAATAACAAGATCCTCTACGTTGTATGTGAGAGATATAAGACAAGACTACGAATGAAGTGTGATGCATATTTGCAAGTGTTTATAAGCATTTTATAACAACACGTTAAAATGCAGCATTGACAGCTTTTATAGTTTTATGATATACATAGAAGGTGCCAACAAAGCAGGCCATGCTGAGACAATCATAAGGAGGAAGAGCTGCAGATCATACAACAGCTTTATGACTTAAAGAGCTTGAGGACGCCTTGCCGGTCATGTGACTTACTGATGTTTATTTCATCATCGGTTAATGTGTCACCGATGAAGTTGAACTGGAAGGTCTGCAGGGTCTGAGAGAACTTCTGCACCGCCAAAGAATAACCTGCACAGACACAAACACACATATACAGAATATTATATATACTAGGCAAACGGTTTCGAAAAAAAAAAAATTTATATATATATATAAATGACTGAAAACTCAATATATGGAATGAAACATGAGAATATGGATTAAAAGTCTGATATATAGAATTAAGATCTAAATATATGGAATAAAACTTGAGAATATGGAATGTAAGTCTAAACACAAATAAAAGTCTGAATATATGGATTGAAACTTGAGAATTTGGAATGAAAGTCTGAATATATGGAATAAAACATGAAAATATAAAATGAAACTTAAGAATTTGGATTGAACCTTAGAATATGGAATGAAAGTCTGAATATATGCAATAAAACTAGACTATATGGATTGAAACTTGAAAATATGGAATGGAAGTCTGAAAATATGGAATGAAACTTGAGAATATAAAATTAAACTTGAGAACATAGAATAAAAGTCTGTATATATATAAAATGAAACTTGAGAATATGGATTGAAACTTGAGAATTTGGAATGAAAGTCTGAATATATGGAATGAAACTTGAGAACATAGAAAGAAAGTTTGAATATATGGAATAAAACTTGAGAATATAGAATGAAAGTCTGAATATATGGAATGAAACTTGAGAATATAGAATGAAACTTTGAATATATGGATTTAAACTTGAAAATATGGAATGAAAATCTGAATATATGGAATGAAACTTGAGAATATAAAATTAAACTTGAGAACATAGAATAAAAGTCTGAATATATAAAATGAAACTTGAGAATATGGATTTAAACTTGAGAATTTGGAATGAAAGTCTGAATATATGGAATGAAACTTGAGAACATAGAATAAAAGAATATATATATATATATATATATATATATATATATATATATATATATATATATATATATATATATATATATAGTAGCTAAAACCACAGCTGGGGGGAAACACATAAGGGCGTGTGCACTTTCTATATGAGTGTACTTTAATGAGTCGACTGGTTCACGGCTAGCGTGCAGGAAGTCAGATTGTCTGCTCAATGAAGCGCCCGCGTGTCAGAAATGCCCTGTTTATAATATTATGTCAGGAAGTTGCTCCTCAGCTCTGCAGGAAAGCGCCAGTCATTGCGAAACAAGCACTAGATGCATCACATGACATGGCAGAGCAGGAACCAGAGGCTGAAACCCAAAAATACAATGTAATCAAAGTTTTTATTTAAAAAACAGTACGAATTTAAATTTTACATCACAGCCTCGTCTGGACGCAAGACTGACATATGCAAATGAGCTTGGTTCTGTGACATCACAAAAAGACAACACAATTTGATATTAACTTCTCTTCATGGTGGAAGGGGGGGTTACATGCAGGACGCTGTTTATGATAGTTTAGAGAAGATCTCAGTCTTAAACTCCATTCATGGTGGAGGGATACATGCAGGACGCTGTGAGGTTCAAATAGTCCCCAAAGAAAACCTAGTATTTTCAGATCTTCCACATTTTACCATCAACATCTAGATAAACTCAGAAGACACGTGTAGCTTCACTGGTGGGTTTCATAGTAAATACAATGTGGGGATTAGTGTTGTAGACATGGAGACCCCTGGTTACCATCACCACCACTGTAAACACAATCACCACCACTGTAAACACCACCACCACTGTAAACACCATCACCACCACTGTAAACACCACCACCACCACTGTAAACACCATCACCACCACTGTAAACACCACCACCACCACTGTAAACACCATCACCACCACCACTATAAACACCATCACCACCACCACTATAAACACCATCACCACCACTGTAAACTCCATCACCACCACTGTAAACTCCATCACCACCACTGTAAACACCATCACCACCACGATAAACACCATCACCACCACTGTAAACACCACCACCACCACTGTAAACACCACCACCACTGTAAACACCATCACCACCACTGTTAACACCATCACCACCACTGTTAAAACCATCACCACTGTAACCACCATCACCACCACTGTAAACACCATCACCACCACTGTAAACACCATCACCACCACTGTAAACATCACCACCACCACTGTAAACACCATCACCACCACTGTAACCACCATCACCACCACTATAAACACCATCACCACTATAAACACCATCACCACCACTGTAAACATCACCACCACTGTTAACACCATCACCACCACTGTAACTCTTAAGGGGTCCCTCTCTGTTTTTCTTCCACTCTCTCGCTCTCCCCGTGTCCCCCCGACTCTGCTTTGTCTCTGCCTCTGAAGTGACTCGGCTCTAATTGAAGAGACAGTCTGAAGAAAGCCTAAATAAATCTCTCTCTTCGGCCGCTGAGGACACAAAGGCTGTGTGTGTGTGAGGGTGGAGGGCCTGGCATCTCCAAACCTCACGACAATACCAACTCTGTCCTCCACACACACACACACACACACACACACACACACACTTCAGCCTGACCCCATCACCGAGGACACTACTCCAGACTAGCACTAAGCTACCACGACCTACAGTGGGAGGAACCATGACTATCCATGGTTGTCTCAAACACCCCTCCCCCCACCCCGGGGGGGCGCCTCACGTTTTCCATCACGTCCAGAAGTGCTGACCAGAGGAACATTGAGCTGGTCAAGACTACTTCACAGAGAATCTGGGTCCGAGTCGCCCAAGTAGCAAGCCGAGGAGAACCTCCCTCAGAGCAATAGGAAGAACCTTGAGAAGAACCAGACTCTAAACCCGTCCCACCAGAGTATTGGCGACAACCAGCTCAGTGTTTGCGAGGCAGGAGAAGAAACGTCGGTGATTAGGTAAGTAAGCAAGACCTTCAGGAGGGTCAGCACCATGCAGGAGAAGGTTTCCACAAAGCCCTGGAGAGCAGGAGCTCCATGGTGGGTAGTCGTTCTGCATCAAACCACATAGGATGGGCAGTTGTTCAGTATCAGACCACACAGGATGAGAGTATATGGTGTTATGGTCCTGGAACAGCCTCCATGATGCTGTCGGTGCGTCAGTAACTGAAAAGCAGACCCCTAAACACTGTCCGTCCCGCTGGACCTCAGCCTTCAAGAAGAAGGAAGTACGATACAGCTGAGCTCAGCTTCGCCCACAACACAGCTGCTGCTGGACCCCACCAGTTAACCCTGCAGTGCACAAGCAACCCACTGTCTCCACCACTCCACTGTTCCTCAGCCCGACGTTCACCTCGGCTGACCTCGACCTTCAAGCAACAACAAGAAGTCATTGTATGCGCCATAGAGAACCTGTTGCCGGGCATGTAATTGTAAGGTTCTGCCCTTTTATAGTTACACCACGTGGTCAGTAACTCACGTGTGTTGTGAGGCGGTCAGTGTGTGTTTATTGTGTATTTCACGGCTTTGAATGCAGCTCAGCCGAGCAGAGTTGAGGACCTGAGCAGTCCTGACCAAGGGGAGCTCTCAACTGGCCGTATCTACATACATACCCCAGAGGAATCCATCACCGCCACTGTAAACACCATCACCACCACTGTAAACACCATCACCTCCACTGTAAACACCATCACCACCACTGTAAACACCACCATCACCACTGTAAACATCACCACCACCACTGTAAACACCATCACGACCACTGTAAACACCATCACGACCACTGTAAACACCACCATCACCACCACCACTGTAAACACCATCACCACCACTGTAAACACCATCACCACCACTGTAAACACCATCACCACCACTATAAACATCACCTCCACTGTAAACACCATCACCACCACTGTAAACACCATCACCACCACTGTAAACACCATCACCACCACTGTAAACACCACCATCACCACCACTGTAAACACCATCACCACCACTGTAAACACCATCACCACCACTGTAAACACCACCATCACGACCACTGTAAACACCATCACCACCACTGTAAACACCACCATCACCACCACCACTGTAAACACCACCATCACCACCAATGTAAACACCATCAACACCACCACTGTAAACATCCTGATTGGACGTTTGAAGAACTCAACCTTCAACAACAACATAGTTTAAATACAACAAGCTTGACAAACATGAACTTAAAATTAGAGACTTCCACGGATCTCAGTAGGCGTTCCTGGAAGGGTTCCTCAGGAACAACCTTGGATCAAGAACCGTCGAAGCGACAATTTGGCCGAAAACCAAATTTGCCCACTTTTACGTGCCCTAAAATGGAAGCCCACCAATAAGGCTCTGGTTGACTGACCCCATAATACAGTTATGGACACTGTGAGACTCACCATCACCGATAAACCCAGACCAAAGTACAGACAGAGCAGAGACAGTGTTAACAATGCTAATGTAGTTCAGTCCATGTTTGTAGATAACAGCAGGTCAGAACCCTCATAATCGAGTCCACACTGTTTGAGGCAAGTAGGACTTAGGTTTGCAGTTAGCTGCCCAATCAAATGCTGCCATGGACACGGCCTCCCCATGTGACCTACGTTGCCCGTCATAACATTACTCTGAGTGCTGGAAGGTGTAATTACAGCAAGTCACAACACAGCACGCCGTGGTCGGCGGCTGTTTCAACACAGGCTCGGCTTTCCAGTCAGGAGAAAGGTCACCGAGACACTCCTGCTGCCGGTACAGCACACCTCCTCCTCAAACAGGTTTTAAAGAGAATCTGTTTCTCCTTACTGTGTGTGCTGGAGCGTCAGAGCCCCTTTCTCAGCTGACCCACTGGAATTCCAGCCCTTTTCTCTGTGACACGATGACATCATCTCGTAAAACAGATTGCCCGCCTACTGAAGTTTAGCTCATACTCATACAACACACAGAAAGATAAACCAGTAAAACTGTCTACTCTAACAATAAACCAGTAAAACTGACCACTCTGAAACAGTAAAAGAGTAAAACTGACCACTCTGAAAGAGTAAACCAGTAAAACTGTCTACTCTAAAACAATAAAACAGTACAACTGACCACTCTGAAACAGTAAACCACAAAAAACTAACCACTCTGAAAGAGTAAACCAGTAAAACTAACCACTCTGAAACAGTAAACCAGTAAAACTAACCACTCTGAAACAGTAAACCAGTAAAACAGACCACTGTGAAACAGTAAACCAGTAAAACTGATCACTCTGAAACAGTAAACCAGTAAAACTAACCACTCTGAAACAGTAAACACTAACCACTCTGAAACAGTAAACCAGTAAAACTGACCACTCTAAAACAGTAAACCAGTAAAACAGACCACTCTGAAACAGTAAACCAGTAAACACTGACCACTCTGAAACAGTAAACCAGTAAAACTGACCACTCTGAAACAGTAAACCAGTAAAACTAACCACTCTGAAACAGTAAACCAGTAAAACTGACCACTCTGAAACAGTAAACCAGTAAAACTGACCACTCTGAAACAGTAAACCAGTAAACCTGACCACTCTGAAACAGTAAACCAGTAAAACAGACCACTCTGAAACAGTAAACCAGTAAAAACTAACCACTCTGAAACAGTAAACCAGTAAAACTGACCACTCTGAAACAGTAAACCAGTAAAACAACCACTCTTAAACAGTAAACCAGTAAAAACTGATCACTCTGAAACAGTAAACCAGTAAAACTAACCACTCTGAAACAGTAAACCAGTAAAACTGACCACTCTGAAACAGTAAACCAGTAAAAACTAACCACTCTTAAACAGTAAACCAGTAAAAACTAACCACTCTGAAACAGTAAACCAGTAAAACTGACCACTCTGAAACAGTAAACCAGTAAAACAACCACTCTTAAACAGTAAACCAGTAAAAACTGATCACTCTGAAACAGTAAACCAGTAAAACTAACCACTCTGAAACAGTAAACCAGTAAAACTGACCACTCTGAAACAGTAAACCAGTAAAAACTAACCACTCTTAAACAGTAAACCAGTAAAACTAACGACTCTGAAACAGTAAACCAGTAAAACAACCACTCTTAAACAGTAAACCAGGAAAAACTGATCACTCTGAAACAGTAAACCAGTAAAACTAACCACTCTGAAACAGTAAACACTAACCACTCTGAAACAGTAAACCAGTAAAACAACCACTCTTAAACAGTAAACCAGTAAAAACTGATCACTCTGAAAAAGTAAACCAGTAAAACAACCACTCTTAAACAGTAAACCAGTAAAACTAACCACTCTGAAACAGTAAACCAGTAAAACTGACCACTCTGAAACAGTAAACCAGTAAAAACTAACCACTCTTAAACAGTAAACCAGTAAAACTAACGACTCTGAAACAGTAAACCAGTAAAACAACCACTCTGACACAGTAAACCAGTAAAAACTGATCACTCTGAAACAGTAAACCAGTAAAACAACCACTCTTAAACAGTAAACCAGGAAAAACTGATCACTCTGAAACAGTAAACCAGTAAAACTGACCACTCTGAAACAGTAAACCAGTAAAACTAACCACTCTGAAACAGTAAACACTAACCACTCTGAAACAGTAAACCAGTAAAACTAACCACTCTGAAACAGTAAACACTAACCACTCTGAAACAGTAAACCAGTAAAACTGACCACTCTGAAACAGTAAACCAGTAAAACTGACCACTCTGAAACAGTAAACACTAACCACTCTGAAACAGTAAACCAGTAAAACTGACCACTCTAAAACAGTAAACACTAACCACTCTGAAACAGTAAACCAGTAAAACTAACCACTCTGAAACAGTAAACACTAACCACTCTGAAACAGTAAACCAGTAAAAACTAACCACTCTGAAACAGTAAACACTAACCACTCTGAAACAGTAAACCAGTAAAACTAACCACTCTGAAACAGTAAACACTAACCACTCTGAAACAGTAAACCAGTAAAACTAACCACTCTGAAACAGTAAACACTAACCACTCTGATACAGTAAACCAGTAAAACTAACCACTCTGAAACAGTAAACCAGTAAAACTGACCACTCTAAAACAGTAAACCAGTAAAACTAACCACTCTAAAACAGTAAACCAGTAAAAACTAACCACTCTGAAACAGTAAACCAGTAAAAACTGACCACTCTGAAACAGTAAACCAGTAAAACAGACCACTCTGAAACAGTAAACCAGTAAAAACTAACCACTCTGAAACAGTAAACCAGTAAAACTGACCACTCTGAAACAGTAAACCAGTAAACCTGACCACTCTGAAACAGTAAACCAGTAAAACTAACCACTCTGAAACAGTAAACCAGTAAAACTGACCACTCTGAAACAGTAAACCAGTAAACCTGACCACTCTGAAACAGTAAACCAGTAAAACTAACCACTCTGAAAAAGTAAACCAGTAAAACTGACCACTCTGAAACAGTAAACCAGTAAAACTGACCACTCTGAAACAGTAAACCAGTAAAAACTGATCACTCTGAACTGGTTGAAGTTGGTGGTGAAGTTTGGTTGAACCTGGTCGAGTATTTATGCTCGTGCAGTCACAGCAGTGCAGTTCATGCGGAGTGTGCAGAGCGTGAAGAAGAAGGAAGTGGTTTTGTCACCGTGGTAATGCTGATGTGATAGAGTGAGAACGGAAGAGTGGAAAGTAGAACTGAAACCCAGGAACCCTCAGATGGAGCTTTTAAGCAACCAGGGCTGCTACTGTCTCAGATCAGGAGACCTGCAGGTGGAGACCATGGCGGGTTGAGACTATCGTGGACAGATATTGTGGCGGGTGAAGACTATGGTGAATAGAGAGTGTAGCGGGTGGGGACGATGGCGGGTGGAGACTATGGTGAATAGAAAGTGTAGCGGGTGGGGACGATGGCGGGTGGAGACTATGGTGAATAGAGAGTGTAGCGGGTGGGGACGATGGTGGGCGGAGACTATGGTGGGCGGAGACTATGGTGGGCGGAGATTATTGTGGATGGAAACTATGATGGATGGAGACAGTGGCGGGTGGAGAACAAGGCGGGTGGACAATATGGTGAGGGAGGCGATGGTGGATAGAGACTAAGGCCGGTAGACACTATGGTGGATGAAGACCATCGTGGACAGATACTGTGGCATGTGGAGACTACTGTGGATGGAGACTATGGCCAATGGAGACTATGGTGGATGGAGACTATGGTTGGTGGAGACTATGGTGGGTGGAGACTGTGGTGGATGAAGACTATGGTTATTGGAGACTATGGTTGGTGGAGACTATGGAGGATGAAGACTATTGTGGATGGAGACTATGGGCGGTAGAGACTATGGTGGATGGAGACTATGGGCGGTAGAGACTATGGTGGATGGGGACTATGGGCGGTAGAGACTATGGTGGATGGGGACTATGGTGGATGGAGACTATGGGCGGTAAAGACTATGGTGGATGGAGACTATGGGCGGTAGAGACTATTGTGGATGGGGACTATGGTGGATGGAGACTATGGTGGATGGGGACTATGGGTGGTAGAGACTATGGCGGACGGAGTCAACGGTGGATGGAGACTATGAAGAATGAAGACTATAGTGGATAGAGACTATGAAGGATGAAGACTATAGTTGATGGAGACTATGGAGGATGAAGACTACATTGGATGGAGACTATGAAGGATGAAGACTACAGTGGATGGAGACTATGGAGGATGGAGACTATGAAGGATGAAGACTACAGTGGATGAAGACTACAGTGGATGGAGACTATGGAGGATGGAGACTATGAAGGATGAAGACTACAGTGGATGGAGACTATGGAGGATGGAGACTATGGAGGATGAAGACTTTAGTGGATGGAGACTGGAGGATGAAGACTATGAAGGATGAAGACTATAGTGGATGGAGTCTATGGTGGATAGAGACTATGGTGGATGGGGACTATGGTGGATGAAGACTATGGTGGATGAAGACTATGGAGGATGAAGACTATGGAGGATGAAGACTATGGTGAATGAAGACTATGGGCGGTAGAGACTATGGTGGATGGAGTCAATGGTGGATGGAGTCAATGGTGGATGGAGTCAATGGTGGATGGAGACTATGAAGGATGAAGACTATAGTGGATGGAGACTATGCAGGATGAAGACTATAGAGGATGAAGACTACGGAGGATGAAGACTATAGTGGATGGAGACTATGAAGGATGAAGACTATGGAGGATGAAGACTACAGTGGATGGAGACTATGAAGGATGAAGACTACAGTGGATGGAGACTATGGAGGATGAAGACTATGGAGGATGAAGACTACAGTGGATGGAGACTATGGAGGATGAAGACTATGAAGGATGAAGACTATAGTGGATGGAGACTGGAGGATGAAGACTATGAAGGATGAAGACTATGGTTGGTGGAGACTATGGTTGGTGGAGACTATGGTTGGTGAAGACTATGGTTGGTGGAGACTATGGTTGGTGGAGACTATGGTGGATGAAGACTATGGTTGGTGGAGACTATGGTGGATGGAGACTATGGCCGGTACAGACTTCGGTGGATGGAGACTATGGGGGATGGAGACCATGGTAGATGGAGACCATGGTGGATGGAGACTATGGTGGATGGAGACTATGGTGGATGGAGACTATGGTTGGTGGAGACTATGGTTGGTGGAGACCATGGTGGGTGGAGACTATGGTGGGTGGAGACTATGGTGGATGAAGACTATGGTTGGGGGAGACTATGGTGGATGGAGACTATGGTTGGTGGAGACTATGGTGGATGAAGACTATGGTGGTGGAGACTATGGTGGATGAAGACTATGGTGGATGGAGACTATGGTTGGTGGAGACTATGGTTGGTGGAGACTATGGTTGGTGAAGACTATGGTGGATGAAGACTATGGTGGATGGAGACTATGGTTGGTGGAGACCATGGTGGATGGAGACCATGGTGGATGGAGACTATGGTTGGTGGAGACTATGGTTGGTGAAGACTATGGTGGATGGAGACCATGGTGGATGAAGACTATGGTGGATGAAGACTATGGTTGGTGGAGACTATGGTGGATGGAGACTATGGTGGATGGAGACTATGGTGGATGGAGACTATGGTTGGTGGAGACTATGGTGGGTGGAGACTATGGTGGGTGGAGACTATGGTGGATGAAGACTATGGTTGGGGGAGACTATGGTGGATGGAGACTATGGTTGGTGGAGACTATGGTGGATGAAGACTATGGTGGATGAAGACTATGGTTGGTGGAGACTATGGTGGATGGAGACTATGGTTGGTGGAGACTATGGTTGGTGAAGACTATGGTGGATGAAGACTATGGTGGATGAAGACTATGGTGGATGGAGACCATGGTGGATGGAGACTATGGTTGGTGAAGACCATGGTTGGTGAAGACCATGGTTGGTGAAGACCATGGTTGGTGAAGACTATGGTGGATGGAGACTATGGTTGGTGGAGACTATGGTTGGTGAAGACTATGGTTGGTGGAGACTATGGTTGGTGGAGACTATGGTTGGTGGAGACCATGGTGGATGGAGACCATGGTGGATGGAGACTATGGTTGGTGGAGACTATGGTTGGTGGAGACTATGGTGGATGGAGACCATGGTGGATGGAGACTATGGTTGGTGGAGACTATGGTTGGTGAAGACTATGGTTGGTGGAGACTATGGTGGATGAAGACTATGGTTGGTGAAGACTATGGTTGGTGAAGACTATGGTTGGTGAAGACTATGGTGGATGGAGACCATGGTGGATGGAGACTATGGTTGGTGGAGACTATGGTTGGTGGAGACTATGGTGGATGGAGACCATGGTGGATGGAGACTATGGTTGGTGGAGACTATGGTTGGTGGAGACTATGGTGGATGGAGACCATGGTGGATGGAGACTATGGTTGGTGGAGACTATGGTTGGTGAAGACTATGGTTGGTGGAGACTATGGTGGATGGAGACCATGGTGGATGGAGACTATGGTTGGTGAAGACTATGGTGGATGGAGACTATGGTGGATGGAGACCATGGTGGATGGAGACTATGGTTGGTGGAGACTATGGTTGGTGGAGACTATGGTTGGTGGAGACTATGGTGGATGGAGACCATGGTGGATGGAGACTATGGTTGGTGGAGACTATGGTTGGTGGAGACTATGGTGGATGGAGACCATGGTGGATGGAGACTATGGTGGATGGAGACCATGGTGGATGGAGACTATGGTTGGTGGAGACTATGGTGGATGGAGACCATGGTGGATGGAGACTATGGTTGGTGAAGACTATGGTGGATGGAGACTCCAAAACAACAGAGGACAAACTTCAAAGCCGCATTAGTGACTTCACACAGAACTTTGGAGGCGAGTCGCTAAGAGAAACTGAAAGTGAGGAAAGCGGAACAGATCAAAGACATTAATCTGTTAATTGGCTCGTTAATGGAGGAACGAAAGGTAATTAAGGAAGCGTGTTCGTGTAAAAGAGGAAATTCTCGTCTTCCTCTTTCTGCCTCGGTAACTCGGAGGAATGCAGCCCTGCTGACTCAAACCAGCTCCTCACACCACACGCTCCTCAAGAGGAAATAATCACAACCACTTAGTCACAGCACGTGTCCCTCACAGTTAGGCAACCGTACCAGCTCCGTCTCCAGGGACTCCAGCTCCGTCTCCGTCTCCTGACTCGCCGCAAACAACGAGATCAGAGTCCCAACGGCCGCCACGGGACAGACCCAGTGATCATGTCCACAGAGCTCTTCATACACTGCTAAACGTGACTCTGTATACACACACAGATAGACGGATATATACACACACACTGATAGACGGATATATACACACACACTGATAGACGGATATATACACACACACTGATAGACGGATATATACACACACACTGATAGACGGATATATACACACACACAGATAGACGGATATATACACACACACTGATAGACGGATATATACACACACACAGATAGACGGATATATACACACACACTGATAGACGGATATATACACACACACTGATAGACGGATATATACACACACACTGATAGACGGATATATACACACACACTGATAGACGGATATATACACACACACTGATGGACAGATATATACACACACACTGATGGACAGATATATACACACACACACTGATAGACGGATATATACACACACACTGATGGACGGATATATACACACACACTGATGGACGGATATATACACACACACTGATGGACGGATATATACACACACACTGATGGACGGATATATACATACACTGATGGACGGATGTATACACAGACATTGATAGACGGAAATATACATACACTGATGTACAGATATATACACACTGATGGACGGATATATACACACACACACTGATGGACAGATATATACACACACTGATGGACGGATATATACACACACTGATGGACGGATATATACACACACACTGATGGACGGATATATACACACACACTGATAGACGGAAATATACATACACTGATGTACAGATATATACACACACACACACTGATGGACGGATATATACACACACTGATGGACGGATATATACACACACACTGATGGACGGATATATACACACACACTGATAGACGGAAATATACATACACTGATGTACAGATATATACACACACACACACTGATGGACGGATATATACACACACACACTGATAGACGGATATATACACACACGGATGGACGGATATATACACACAAGGATGGACGGATATATATACACATTGATGGACGGATATATACACACATTGATGGACGGATATATACACACACTGATGGACGGATATATACACACAAGGATGGACGGATATATATATACACAAGGATGGACGGATATATACACACACACTGATGGACGGATATATATACACACATTGATAGACGGAAATATACATACACTGATGTACAGATATATACACACACACACACACACTAATAGACGGAAATATATATACACTGATGGACGGATATATACACACACACGGATGGACGGATATATACACACAAGGATGGACGGATATATATACACAAGGATGGACGGATATAAACACACACTGATGGACAGATATATACACACACTGTTAGACGGATATATACACACACACTGATAGACGGATATAAGCACACACTGATGGACGGATATACACACACACTGATAGACGGATATATACACACACTGATAGACGGATATATACACACAATGATAGACGGATATATACACACACTGATAGACGGATATATACACACACACACTGATAGACGGATATATACACACACACTGATGGACGAATATATACACACACACTGATAGACGGATATATACACACACACTGATGGACGAATATATACACACACACTGATAGACGGATATATACACACACACTGATGGACGGAAATATACATACACTGATGTACAGATATATACACACACACTGATGGACGGATATATACATACACTGATGGACGGATATATACACACACACTGATAGACGGAAATATACATACACTGATGTACAGATATATACACACTGATGGACGGATATATACACACACACACTGATGGACAGATATATACACACACTGATGGACGGATATATACACACACTGATGGACGGATATATACACACACTGATGGACGGATATATACACACACATTGATAGACGGAAATATATATACACTGATGGACGGATATATACACACACACACACGGATGGACGGATATATACACACACAGATGGACGGATATATATACACAAGGATGGACGGATATAAACACACACTGATGGACAGATATATACACACACTGTTAGACGGATATATACACACACACTGATAGACGGATATAAACACACACTGATGGACGGATATACACACACACTGATAGACGGATATATACACACACACTGATAGACGGATATATACACACACTGATAGACGGATATATACACACAATGATAGACGGATATATACACACACTGATAGACGGATATATACATACACTGATGGACGGATATATACACACACACACACGGATGGACGGATATATACACACACGGATGGACGGATATATACACACACTGTTAGACGGATATATACACACACGGATGGACGGATATATATACACAAGGATGGACGGATATAAACACACACTGATGGACAGATATATACACACACTGTTAGACGGATATATACACACACACTGATAGACGGATATAAACACACACTGATGGACGGATATACACACACACTGATAGACGGATATATACACACACACTGATAGACGGATATATACACACACTGATAGACGGATATATACACACAATGATAGACGGATATATACACACACTGATAGACGGATATATACATACACTGATGGACGGATATATACACACACACACTGATGGACGGATATATATACACACACACTGATGGACGGATATATATACACACACACACTGATGGACGGATATATATACACACATTGATGGACGGATATATACACACACTGTTAGATGGATATATACACACACACACTAATGGACGGATATATACACACACTGTTAGATGGATATATACACACACACACTAATGGACGGATATATATACACACACTAATGGACGGATATATATACACACACTAATGGACGGATATATACACACACTGATAGACGGTGCTAGTGTGTGCCATGCATGTCTGTGTGTGTGTGCAAGTGTGTGCCATGCATGTGTGTGCATGTGTGTGCCATGTGTGTATGTGCAAGTGTGTTATGCCTGTGTGTATTTGCATGTGTGTGTGTGCACATGTGTGCCGTGTGTGTGTAAGTGTGTGCAAGTGTGTGCCATGTGTGTTTGTACGTGTGTGCAAGTGTGTGCCATGTGTGTAAGTGTGTGCACATGTGTGCTGTGTGTGTGTGCAAGTGTGTGCCATGTGTGTTTGTACGTGTGTGCAAGTGTGTGCCATGTGTGTTTGTACGTGTGTGCAAGTGTGTGCCATGTGTGTGTGTACATGTGCCATGTATGCGTGTGTGCAAGTGTGTGCCATGTGTGCATGTGCTTGCATGTGTGTGTATGTGTGTTTGTGCATGTGTGTGCATGCCATGCGTGTGTGTAAGTGTGTGCAAGTGTGTTTGTGTGTGTGTGTAAGTGTGTAAGTCTGTGCAAGTGTGTGCCATGTCTGTGTGTGCACGTGTGTAAGTGTGTGCCATGTCTGTGTGTGCAAGTGTGTGTACGTGTGTAAGTGTGTGTGTGTGCGTGTGTAAGTGTGTAAGTGTGCGTGTGTGTGTAGTTTACTTAAAACAGGATGTTTTGAGGATGTGGGCGTGTCAGCGAGGTTACTGTTCATTTACGACATCACACGTGAAGCAACCCGCGACTAAAAATGCAGGGTATGGGCCCTTTAATCACCAGCTGCTCAGCCCACACTGGCCTGGCTGGGTGATTAAAGGGCCTGTATCTGGAGAAACCCCGTAGCTCATTCCCACATTAACTGTTACTGGTTTGTTACTGTCCCTTTAAGGCCGTCATGTAAACATAAACAAAGCTACCCACACGTCACAGGTGCTAATTAAAACCACTGAAAAAGCAGTGTATGTGCCCTTTAAAACGCCAGCTAAGCAGTCATTAAAGGGCTCATATCTTGGGAAACACCCTAGCTCACCGGGTCTCTTTAAGACTGTCGCGTAAACATAAGCATAAGCAACCCAACCACTGTTCATTTGTGACATCACAACACCTTTTTTGTTTTTTTTTTGTTTTTTGGGGTTTTCTATGCTATGGGCCCTTTAAATCTGCTATCACAGCCCCAGCCGTGACCAAGTCACCCCACGGCTCGCGCTCTGTGGCTGTAAACAGTAGGCAGGACGTCCCGGCAGGAGAAGGAACCTTCCGCCCGCTCGCTCCGGGTCTAATCCCGGGTCTAATCCCGGGTCTAATCCCGGGTCTAATCCCTGTTGAGTTATCAGCCCCACAGAAGCCGCAGAGTATGTGGGGTTGGTGGTCCCACAGGGCGTTCCCCACCCGTACTCGGCACAAGCCACGCCCCCCTCGCTCGGCGGGGATTGGCTGCGAGCGCATAAACAGTCGCTGCTGGCCAATGGGCGCGCGGCGTTTGAAGCCGAGGCGCCAGGGGGGCGGGGCTTGTAGAAACCAGGGGTGGAAATGTAATAGAAGTGTGTTCGTACCTCGAATGGCGCTGATGACGCTGTTGCCGTCCTTGATCACGTCTTTGAGGAAGCGGCTGGTCCTCTCCAGCTCCAGCTCGTAGCTCTTCAGCCGCTCTCTGAAGTCCGGGCTGTCCGAGTAGCAGTCGCTGAACTCCAGCGGAGGGTGACCCATCGCGCCGCTCACTCTCTCTCACTCTCTCTCTCTCTCTCTCTGATCGGTGACGTGGGAGTGAAGTGAGAGCGCGAGGAGGGCTCGGAACTAACACTAATAAGCCGCGCGGGTGACGTCACGCCTCGCTTTCGCGCTCTTCATCAAGTCCGGACGGGCGACGGGAGGCTGGACGGCTGAGGCTGCGCTGCAACAATGAGTCCCTGCTGCGTCCCGGTGCTGGGTCTGCGCGGCGCATGCGCATTGGGGGAGCTCCCTCCTCCTCCTCCTCCTCCCGAGTGGACGTGGAGAGAATAAAGCGGCAGCGGCCTCCGCCGGAGGAGCACTGGAGGACCCGTCAGATGCGGGGAGGAGAGGAGAGGAGCTACAAGGGCCCTCCTACAGGAGCAGCCTTAAAGAGACACGAGCGCGCGCGCGCTGGCGAACAGAGCCGCGTTGTGGCGGAGATGTATAGGCGTGGTGGAGGGGCGCTTTAAAGGGGAGGGTCCACTCAATGGTCATCAGCCCTGTATGCATACGTCATGAACATGCACGCACGTCCTGAGGAGCTGGTGAGCGCGAGAGGCTTCGTTCATGAGAAAATAGCCAAAGTCGGTATCACCTATAATGGTGGTGATGGGAACCAGACATCCGTGTTCTTTAAATGATGTAAATAAAGGATGTACTCCTCCCCCTCTTTACTTCTGATAGACTCCGCCTCTCTGGGTGACCCCTCCCACTCTTTACTTTTAAAAGAGACTCCGCCTCTCTGGGTGACCCCTCCCACTCTTTACTTTTAAAAGAGACTCCGCCTCTCTGGGTGACTCCTCCCCCTCCCTTTACTTCTGATAGACTCCGCCTATCTGGGTGACCCCTCCACCTTTTTACTCCTGAAAGAGACTCCTCCTCTCTGGGTGACCCCTCCCCCTCTCTTTACTTCTGAAAGACACTCCTCCTCTCTGCGTGACCCCTCCCCCTCTCTTTACTTCAGAAAGAGACTCCGCCTCTCTGGGAAACCCCTCCCCCTCTTTACTTTTAAAAGAGATTCCGCCTCTCTGGGTGACCCCTCCCCCTCTCTCTACTTCTGATAGACTCCGCCTATCTGGGTGACCCCTCTCTCTACTTCTGATAGACTCCGCCTATCTGGGTGACCCCTCCCCCTCGCTCTACTTCTGATAGACTCCGCCTATCTGGGTGACTCATCCCCCTCTCTTTACTTCTGATAGACTCCGCCTATCTGGGTGACCCCTCCACCTTTTTACTCCTGAAAGAGACTCCGCCTCTCTGGGTGACCCCTCCCTTTACTTTTAAAAGAGACTCCGCCTCTCTGAGTGACTCCTCCCCCTCTTTACTGTTTATATATATTTAGAAATATAATTTTTTTTATTAATTTAAAAAATAAATGTATTTTTTTTTTTACTGCTGCAAATGTGGCTTTTAATTAATTTAAAACGTGAGCTGATTGGCCGCGGAGGCGGGACAGGTGGCCTCTAGCGCTGCCATTGGCTCGTTTTGTCAGGAGCGGGCAGCCAATCAGAGCGCTCCGCTCCGCCTCATATAAGCCGGGAAGCGGAGGCGCGGGAGTTGATAAAGGAGAGTGAGTTTGTGGAGAGAGGTAGGAGCACACTGTTCGGTAATCTCCTGAATCGTTTAGTTCTGCTCGTGTTTATCAGTTTAGAGAGTTTAAAACCACGAACGCTGGCATTTTCCTCTAAACTCTACCGTGAAATGCGTCTGTAGTGACACCTGCTGGACGAAAGCGTGAACTGCAGCTGTAAACAAACCGGTTCTGAGGAAAAGTTCATCGTTTGTCGTCGATAAAGCACCAAAATGATAACTCTAAGATGATTACAGCTGATATTAACGACTAATCTCCTGAAAAACTCGAGAATAACCCTGTTAATGTTCACATTTACCACATATTTATACACTGGTTCGTACTGAAGGCTTAGTCTTCACACATATGGAGTCTAAATCGAGATATAAATGTTTTTAATGGGTATAAACTGTTAGACACGGTTCAACAAGGAACTTAAACCCGAACACCGTCGATTAATTCGATCACGCGCTCGCCAAACAAATGAAAACGCGATTCGAGCGAGGCACTGTTCAATGCTTCGACTCCAAAAGAATCGATTCAGCACGTTTGGTAGTGGAGCTCAGCTCGCGGACAATGATTCTAGGAGTCGAAACACTTGGAGTCGACTCTTCGTCGTGTTAGTCGACTCGAGCGAAGTTCTGCTGGCACTAAATAATTAACAACACACAATGTTGTCTGAACAACGTTGCCACAACGTCACTATTAAATAAAGTTATGTGGTATTAACTACTTATTAGCAAGTCAACAAGGTTCCGGAGAGTTCTATGCAGATATAATGGGGTGTGTGAACAGTTACTTTAAGAGAACCTCCTGTTCTAGTGCCCACAGTGTTGAAACTTGGCTTCTCAGAAAGTTGTGGCAATGTTATGGCAACAACCTTCTAGAGTCCTTCATACGTTCCCTTATAACTACATAGAACTCCATGGAATATTGCTAGGTTGCCTTTTGAGAATGTTGTAGCAACGTTCCAAGAAAGTAGAGAAGGTTTTGACACTATGTTGTCAGAACCTTGTTAGATAACGTTTCTCACAATCCAACCCAACTACTTATTGGGTTCTATGTAGATATAATGGACTGTATGAAGAACTCTACCCTGCAACATTGTGAAAACGTTATATGACAACTTTGTGGCAACAACCTTCTAGAATCTTTCATACGTTCCATTATATCTACATAGAACTCCATGGAATATTGCTAGGTTGCCTTTTGAGAACATTGTAGCAATGTTGTAAGAAAGTAGAGAAGGTTGTGACTGTGTGTTTGCTGGGTTGGACGTTGTTGCCACTATGTTGTCAGAACGTTGTCATAATGTTTCTCATGACTTTCTGAGGTGTAACGTTCCAACACTGTGGTTCTAGATCAGTTGGTTGTCCCAACGTTAATATAACAATATTGTTATCCGGTGTCATAACTACTATTGAGTTCTATGTAGATGTAGTAGAACGTATGAAGAACTCTAGAATCCTTCATACGTTCCATTATATCTACATAGAACTCCATGGAATATTGCTAGGTTGCCTTTTGAGAACGTTGTAGCAACGTTGTAAGAAAGTAGAGAAGTTTGTGACAGTGTTGTGTGTTTGCTGGGTTGGAGATTGTCGCCACCATGTTGGCAGAATGTTGTTAGATGACGTTTCTCACAATCCAACCCAACTACTTATTGGGTTCTATGTAGATATAATGAAACGTATGAAGAACTCTACCCTGCAATGTTGTGACAACGTTATGACAATGTTGTGGCAACAATCTACTAGAATCTTTCATGTTCCATTATATCTACATAGAACTTTGCAAAGTTGCCCTTGGACAACCTTTTGAGAACGTTGTAGCAATGTTGTAAGAAAATAGACATTGTTCCTACATTATGTTGTCAGAACGTTGTTAGATAACGTTTCTCACAACTTTCTGAGGAGCAATGTTTCAACCCTGTGGTTCTATATCAGTTGGTTGTCTCAATGTTTATTAAATGTTGTTATGCACTATCATAACTACTTATGGCGTTCTATGTAGATGTAATGGAACGTATGAAGAACTCCACCCTGCCCATGTTAAAACTTAACTCCTTAAAAAGTTATATCAATGTTATGACAATGTTGTGGCAACAACCTTCTAGAGTTCTTCATATGTTCCATCACATCTACATAGAATGCTATAAGTAGTTATGATACCCCATAACAAGGTTTAATATTAGATTTAATAGCAAATGTATTTCATAAACTCTCATTAGATGATCAATCTTCTGCTGTCTGCAGTCAGTCAACCCCCCAAAACTCTCAACCCCCCCCCAAAACTGTATTGAAAGAGCATCAATCTTTTATTCCAATCTTGTATTCCATCTGGTTACTACTGTTTATTACTCGTCCTTCTCTCAGAGCTGAGACAAGCATCCTCCTGCAGGAACATGTCCTCGAACGGCGATGAAGGAACACAGCTTCTTATCCAAACTCCTACTCTGCACGTTCCCTTCCTGGAGCTCAACACGGTGGCCTCCAGCTCCTTTACCAAGTACTGCACTCCATGGGCTTTGTTTTAGATCTTCTGAAAACAGATCTGAAGTTAGCATGATGGGTGATGTCACTGTAGTACCACTTTGTACTGGAAGAGGTGATGTTGAGTCACTGTAGTACCACTTTGTACCTGAAGAGGTGATAGTGAGTCACTGTAGTACCACTTTGTACCTGAAGAGGTGATAGTGAGTCACTGTAGTACAACTTTATACCTGTAGAGGTGATAGTGAGTCACTGTAGTACCACTTTGTACATGTAGAGGTGATAGTGAGTCACTGTAGTACCACTTTGTACCTGAAGAGGTGATAGTGAGTCACTGTAGTACCACTTTGTACCTGAAGAGGTGATAGTGAGTCACTGTAGTACCACTTTGTACCTGAAGAGGTGATAGTGAGTCACTGTAGTACAACTTTATACCTGTAGAGGTGATAGTGAGTCACTGTAGTACCACTTTGTACATGTAGAGGTGATATGGAGTCACTGTAGTACCACTTTGTACCTGAAGAGGTGGTAGTGAGTCACTGTAGTACCACTTTGTACCTGAAGAGGTGATAGTGAGTCACTGTAGTTCTACTCTGAGCTGTTGTGAAGGAGGGTGTGTCTCTGTCCTCAGGTCTCCGAGTCTGGAGGTCCTCAACACACCGCAGGTCCAGCTGAACAGGCTTCGGGGGGAGTTGGCCCACGAGGGCAGCGTCAGGGACAAGCTGGAGCACAGGCTGTCTGAGTGCATGTCCACCCTGTCAGAGAAGGGTGAGAATTTAAAGCTCAGTGTGTGTCCCCTCACTGTCCCCTCACTGTCCCCTCACTGTCCCCTCACTGTCCCCTCTATTAGACACTCCTACTACTTGCTGGTCCACCTTGTAGATGTAAAGTCAGAGACAGTAGCTCATCTGCTGCTGCAGTTTGTGTTCCTCTAGTTCTTCATCAGTGGACACAGGACGCCGCCCACAGGACACTGCTGTCTGGATAGTTTTGGTTGGTGGACGATGATTCAGTCCAGCAGTGACACTGAATGTCAGCATCAGAATGTACTGCTGTTCTATTTAAGGTGGAACGGGACAATTCAAACTAGAAACCATAGAATCAGAATGTACTGCTGCTCTATTTAAGGTGGAACAGGACAATTCAGACTAGAAGCTATAGAATCAGAATGTACTGCTGCTCTATTTAAGGTGGAACGGGACAATTCAGACTAGAAGCTATAGAATCAGAATGTACTGCTGCTCTATTTAAGGTGGAACGAGACAATTCAAACTAGAAGCTATAGAATCAGAATGTACTGCTGCTCTATTTAAGGTGGAACGAGATAATTAAAACTAGAAGCTATAGAATCAGAATGTACTGCTGCTCTATTTAAGGTGGAACGGGAAATGTTTTGATTTGTTGGTTCTTTCTGTGTTTCAGACTGTCAGATCTCGCAGCTCCAGCACAAGCTCCAGCGCATGCTGAGAGACCAGGAGACGCTGGAGAAGGATCAGAGGTCTGCAGTGCTGGAGCTGCAGCTAAAGAATGAAGGGTGAGAACCACAAATTCGTTAATCCGTTTTCTTTCTTTTCATCAGATCAACATCAGACTTGTCTGTGTTGCAGGCTCCTCGTCAGGGTTCACGAGGTCGTAAAGCAGTGCCAAGACCTGAGAGCAGACAACAGCCAGAAGGACAGGAGGATTGATGAGCTGGTGGAGGACAACGGAAAGCTGGCTGCACAGGTAGGAGCTCCAGAGTCCAGCGGGTGGAGCTTCCAGTGTTTATACGTGTGCAGTGATGAGGTCAGCGATCAACAGAGCAACACAGTTGCACGATAGCAGTGTCTCCTATAGAACCGGAATAGCACAGACGTTGTTGTCTTTAAAGCCAGTACAAGAGTCCATCATCCTTCATCAGTACACAGGAGGCCGCCCACAGGACACTGTTGTCTGGATAGTTTTGATTGGTGGACGATTCTCTGTCCAGCAGCGACACTTGATGTGTCTTTCAAAGTCAAAACTTGTTATCTATACCTCAACAGGTACGGAACTCCTCTACTCAGCTGGCGAGGTCTAAAGAAGAGGTCTCCAAACTAACAGTGGCCCACAAGTTGTCCCAGGAGGAGTGGGGGAGCGCAAGGGACTCCCTGCAGAAGGAGCTAAGCCAGGCAATCACTGACAGGGTAATTAATCACTGTGGTTTAATAAGCATAGTCCCACAAACGCCTTGTTCCCAAGAGGAATGCTGTAAATATAGCTTGTTTATGCTCACACGTACGTATTTTTCTAGGAATGCCTCAGTGAACAGACCCAGATCCTGCAAGGCAAGGTCTCAGTTTTAGAAGACGAGCTCTCCAGAATGTCTG
Organism: Megaleporinus macrocephalus; assembly: GCA_021613375.1. Lineage (NCBI taxonomy): Eukaryota > Metazoa > Chordata > Actinopteri > Characiformes > Anostomidae > Megaleporinus > Megaleporinus macrocephalus. The sequence goes on from CM038726.1 coordinate 2,280,400, forward strand.
CGCAGCTGCAAGAGAAGGGTGAAGTTCTGGGGTCTGTTTTGGAGGGGAGTAGTGATCTTTAGTGATTGTGGAGATGCGTCTATCTTTTTTTAGGAATCTTGTCCTTTGGTAACTTGGGTTGTATGAAGATGGTCTGTACTCAACATCTGCGGTTTAACAAAACTTGCTCTGCGCTGGGTACTGAGCAACTCCGGTAACCACACCATGCACATACACGGTAGGACGGTACAGTGCTGTCTCGACTCTACTCAAATCGTTGGGGGCAAATATCCTGTTGCCTCTGTTTTGCCTCTGTCCATATTGGGACTTCACTGCTGGCTCAAGAAGTTCGTTAGTGCAACAGGGTACACTCGACTGACATCGGAATGTTGGTATATCTGAATTTGTGCGTGTGAGCGAATGTGCTTGGTACCAGTATTGGCGCAAGCTCAGCTACCTTTTTAGCTTTAGATGGATGTAGGTAGGTTCTTGATCATCAGGATTGTGATTTTGTGTTCGGTACTATGATTCAATGTCATTTAAACACCTATCTTTGCCCCAACAGAGAGAGAATCTAAAGCAGGAACTAGCAGCCCTGACGTTAAAACTGTCCCAGCATGAAAAAACCATTTCCTGTCTTCAGAAAGAGAAGATGGATGTTGAGACGGTGTTGTCAGAAGACAGAAGTACTTTCAAAGGGAAAATCTTGCGGTTGCAGGGAGTGGTCACGGATCTTCTAGAGTCAGTAAACAGCATTCAGGCCCAGAAGGATGCCCAGGAGCTATCAGCAAGGGAAAACCAGGAACTTCTTACTGCTCAAATAGCAGATTTAGAAAGTCGCCTGGCACGTCTGCAGCAGCTGGAAGTCCAGCTAGAGGCAAAGGTAGCCTTCTTGGAGGACACTATTAATGTGCTGCAAATCAAGTACCAGGGCATGGAAGTAGAGAGTGAGGCACAGCAGGAGGCTCTTAAGGTTCTCAGGGTTAACCTGCAGAAAGCTCAAGCCTCCCTTGCGGAATATGAAGGAAAGCTTGTAGACCATCAGAGAGTGGTAGAAGAAAACTCTAACCTCTGTGCCAGACTCTTTGCTTTGGATGAAAAGATGGTTTCCCTTGCCAGTGAAGCTTGTCAGGCTAAGGGGATTTTGGAGAAGACAGTCACTGAACTTTACACGAAGCAGGAACAAGATCGGCAAGAGATTGACTGTCAGAGCCTACGTGCAGAGAACCAAGAGCAAAAGGAGGCTCTGCACAGCCTAAAGGCTGACCTGCAGAACATGCGGCAGATGCACCAGAAAGATCTGGAGGCCTTCATGAAGGAGAAAGACCAGCTGTCCTTGGGCAACCAGTCCCTTCAGGATGAGTGCCAGAACTTGCGGGCAGAAAACAAAGGTCAACATGAGGCCCTAAATATCCTAAAGGTTGATATGCAGAAAAGTCTTGAACAGCATAAGAAAGAACAGCAGGTCTTGCAGAAGGAGAAAGAGCATCTCTCTTCTGTGAACCAGTCTCTTCAGAGAGAGTGTGATGCTGTGCGGGTCTCTCTAGAGACTGCTGCAGGTGAGATGAAGGCCCTGAAGTCTCAACTGAAGTTGGCCTCTATAGAGCTTGAGAAGACCAAGGTTTCTGAGAAGAACTTATTGGTCAAGGCCCAGAGCCTAGAGGCCCAGGTTAGTGTGTTTCTGGTTTTGGAGCTGTGGTTGTACCCAAATTGCAGGTCAATATCCCAATATGTTTACAGTATCTGTCTTGAGGAAACGTATAAGCTTGTGAATCTAATGCGGTGGAACCTTGTTTCAGCTGGATTACGCAGATTGTCAGTTGAGAGAACAGAGGAAACAAGACTGTCAGGGCACACGGGTGAAACCTGGAGAAAGGGTTTGCCTGGAAGTCCCAACAGAGGTGCAGAACACTAGCACCGACAGCTTGGAAATTGATCTGGATGATTCTCTGAATGTTGCAAGGTACTTGGGTCTTTCTATAAATATCTTTCACGTCAGGCATCCGTGGTAAGTCTGTATCATTTTGATCTTTCTGCAGTAAGGCATCCATACCAGGCGACACCAGCACACCGTTGGTCCGCAATTCCAAGCATCTGGTGGCAAAGCGGTGTACCCAGGATAGAGACCCTCGGGAGGCTTTCCACAATTGCACCACACAGTCCCAGCCCAGTCTGGCATCTCAAACAATCTGCCTCAGTTCCACGGTGATCTGTGAGGAAACTGGTACAGCGAACACAAGTGACAAACTTCGTAGCTTGCCTGGGTACCGCAAGCGCAATACAGGGGGTGAGTGCCACCTGTTCGGAGAAGGTTCCAAGTCACTGATCTTGGGCTTTGACTCTTCAGTCCTGCAGTGGAATGGGGGGGATACAGTTCTTCTGAGCTTATGGGTTTTCGTTTGCAATAATCTTATTGCTGTCTGCTTGTTCACGTGTAGCCCCAAATACGTTCTGCATGGGAGCAGAGTACGAGCCGGACCATGTTGCTGATGATTGGATGCGTATTGCGGAACTCCAGTCCCGGAACAAGGCCTGCTTACCTCATTTGAAGAGCAGCTACCCTTTGGAGTCCAGGGTACTATGCTAGACGATATTGGCTTCTACAGTCAGTCATTCTGCTACAGTCAGTCTTTAATTGCTTGATGGTGTTCCCTCAGCCCAGCGTAAGCTTCTCCACTCATCCGCTAACTGATGAGGACGTTTGTTTCGGAGATCCTAAAGAGACGATCCGGCATGCCTCCATGGTCCAGAGTCAGCTGAAGGATTCCTCCAACCGAGCGTCTCTGGCTCCACCCCCAGCCAGCAGAGACCATACCCACACCCCTCAGCAGATCCGCAGAGCGTCCAGTAAAGCCCCGGAGGTCCGCTCAGTCCGAAACCTGCTCACCCGCAAGCGCCCCGCTTGTCCGCTGCAGGACCAGGACACTCCTGAGGTACGACCTGAACCAGCACCGAACAGAACCCAGACTAAACACAGTTTAAACAAGGATTTCTTTCTCTGCAGATTAAGAAGTCGGCCAACTGCGTCCTCCGACAAGCAGCTTCTAAAAGCCGAAGGCTTTGCGTCGCTGTCAGTGACTCTGAGAACAGGCCGCGGTCTCCTGTAAGTAGAGCTCAGTGCTACTTAATAGGTTGAAATTCAGAAGAAGTTTAATAGGTGGTCTGCACATGACATCACATCACTTTGCTCCTCCAGATGGAGGGCAGGAATCGGTTTACTTGATAGCAGTACAGGCACAGGAAAAGATACCAGTGGTGCTCCAGCTGATCGACCTATAAAACCATCAGGACTATCAAGAACCAGAAGTTGTTCATGATGGAGAAATTGCACCAGATCTTTGTCTGTGGTTGAGACAGTTTGTTAGCTTCTTGTTTACCAGCTTCTTTGAAATTTTCTATTCCACCTTAAATGGTGCCTACTGCAGAATTTAAGGTGGAACGAGAAAACTGGTGGCTTTGTAAAGTGTTAAGTCTGTGAACAAGTCTCTTCAGAGAGAGTGTGATGTGGTGTGGCTCACTGGAGACCACTGTGAAGGTGAGGCCAAGGCCCTGAAGGCTGGACTGAAACTATGGAGCTTGAGAAGACCAAGGTTTCTGGGAACGTAAGGGTTGTAGCTGTTCCATCACCAGTTCCTGCAAGCTGCTGCTGACGCCGATGACCCTTACCATGTAGAGTGAATTGGGTGTTGTGGGTACTCTTATCCTGACCGCTGTTTGTGTGCTGCTCTGTAGGCCTTCAGGAAGCAGCCGATGGCGTTTATGATCGAGAACAGCCCTAAGAAGTCTGGACGGGTGGACAGCAGGCTAAAGCATGGAGCGAATAAACGAAAGTCCCCCGGCGACTCCAACGCTGCTGCTACCTTCAGATCTCCGCTGCAGCCCAACCGCCAAATCAACAAGGATCCCCACCATCACTGAGGGTAGGGCTTGAAGAATTTTAACTCAAATATATAATAAACTATAAAAATAAAAATACTAAACGGTGCCTTAGATCACTGCAAGTCAAGGCAGTCAGTCAGCAGGAGTCAGGACGCTGAGCACATTCTTATTTCTGTTATTAATTATAGTGTCAGCCTAACTGATCTCTCGTGTCCTGACAGGCGGCGAGTTGTGGAAGCTGGAGATCTGATCTGAGGTCGTTTACAGAAGGTGTTGCTGTGGTGGCCAATGTGAGGGGTGAGCTGCTCTGTGGTCAGTGTTCCAGAAACACTCCAACGCAAACCCAGTTCTTATTTTCTTACATTATTTGGTGAGGGTGTTAGATTTGTATGGGGGGGGGGGGGGTTGTTACAGTGAATCGTTAATTGCTGGTGTTACAGGGGGTCGGTGCAGTGCCTGGATCAGCCTGCGAGATGTTCCTTTTCCAGATGTTCTCTAGCGTTGGTGGTATAGTGGTCAGCATAGGTTGACCTGGGTTTGATTCCCAGCCAACGTGGTACTTTTAAATCTAGAACCTCAAGTACTCTGCATGTCTAGTAACTGGTGTTTTTATGGGGGGTCAGTGCAGGATTAGTGCAGTACCTGGACCAGCCACTAGAGGGAGGCAGTGTACAGTGAGTGTATTCAAAGTTAGAGGGTTTGTGTGGAATGCAGTCGGCCTGTAAGACGTTCCTCCTCCAGATGTTCTCCAGCGTTGGTGGTATAGTGGTGAGCATAGCTGCCTTCCAAGCAGTTGACCCGGGTTCGATTCCCGGCCAACGCAGAACTTTTAAATCTAGAACCTCAACATAAACTTTTTATAGCATTTGCCAGACGAAAAAGATGTTTACAGAACACCAACTCAGGAAAGCAGGAACAACTATCTAGAACATGGCTGTCATATATCACCTTAGCTGCAAGTGCTAAGTGGCAGGAACTATCTAGAACACTAACCGTTGAGGTAATATAGCAACAGAAATGTAGAGTAAGCTAGTGTCAAATGGCTAGAACTATCTAGAACATAACCGTCTCCTAATATTACCTCAGCTGTTGGAGTTAGCTAGTGCTACATGGCACAAACAAGGAGATACACCTACATCCTGATGTATTACCAGGTTCTTCTCGACACACAGACCTCATGAGATGTAAATAGAGGTTCTATGTGTACTCAACTGTCCTGGTTGGGTTTTACTGGAAGAACATTGGTAAATGAATAAGAGAAATGAATAATGTTCTGTTTGATCTTTCAGGAGGACGATGTGAGACGTCTGGTTCTTCAGATCATCAGAGTCGAAGCTGTAAACGTTCCACAGCATCAGAGTAGAAGAGCAGATGTTTCGGTGGAACGTTGGAAGAACTATATTTATTGCTTTGTTTATGTATCTGTAGAATCTGGAGAATTTCAGGTGCGTTTATTTATTGGGTAAATAAACGTGGAACTCTGTTCTCTGACGTGTTCTCTGATGTGGCTGGTGCTGCATACAGTCACACAAACTTCTCTCTGGTTTTATGTAAATGTACATTTATAGATGGTTCTTCAGGGGTTCTTTAATAAAGAAAATGGTTCTATGTGCGGTTCTTTATGGAACCTTTTTAAAAGAGGATTTTTTTTTTTTTTTTTTTTTTTACGTCGTTTGAGGTCTACAGCGGTTCTTTATGTCCTGTGAACGTTTCATGACTAATGGAACAGCCTAGAAAGAATTCTGGTTCCATTGACTTGTATTGAAAGTACAGACTGGTTTTGTTATCCCCTGTGAAGATACGCATTTGTGTTTAGACGGTGATGAACCCACAGGGGTGGTGATGTTCTTCAGAGAACGGAGATGTTCTACTGACTGTTTGTGGTTTTAAATGTGACTGTATATAATAAACTTATTAGCTGAGTGATTTGTTTTGCTGGTTGTGTTTCTGCTTTTAGTGTAAGCATAGCTATATAGAACATTACATTTCCATTAATAGATCAGCGTAGCTATTAGCATTAGCTAGTGCTGAACAGCAAGAACATCGAGAGCATTACATCCGATATATTACCTCAAGGTCTAGAACATTAAACAGGAATATCTAGAGCCTTTCTGTTCATTACCTCAGCTAGAACCATTTTGAACATTACATTTCCAATATTGTAGCTCAGCTGTTAGCATTAGGTAGTGCTAAATGACACTGTCTAGAACATCACATCTTTATTAATGTATTAGCTTAGCTGTTGATGTTAGTGCTATTTAGTGCATAAACTATATATAGTGTTAAGTGTATATACTCTATCTAGTGTATGTATTTAGTGAGTAGTGTCTGTAGTGTATATACTGTATTTAGTGTGTTTACTGTATTTAGAGTATATAGTATATGTAGTGTATATACTGTAGTCTATAGTGTATATACTGTAAACAGTCTATGTACTGTAGAGTATATGTATTAAGTGTGCTGTAAATAGTGTCTATGCTGTATTTAGAGTATATAGTGTATGTAGTGTATATATTGTAAATAGTGTGTATACTGTATTTAGTGTGCATAGTGTATATACTGTATTTAGAGTATATAATGTATATAGTATATGTAGTGTATATACTGTAGTGTATATACTGTATTTAGATTATATAGTGTATATACTGTAAATTGTCTATGTACTGTATTTAGAGTATATATTGTATTTAAAGTATATAGTGTATAGTGTAGTGTATTTACTGTATATAGAGTACTTAGTGCATATAGTACATATACCGTATGTAGTGTATATAGTGTATATAATGTAAATACTCTAAGTAGTGTATAGAGTATTGAGTATATACTGTATATAATGCATATAGTGTAAATAGTGTATTAAGCCTATATATTGTGTGTATATACTGTATATAGTGTGTGTGTATATACTGTATGCACTGTATTTTATGTATACAGTGTATTTAAAGTACATAGTGTACATATTGTATTTAGTGTATTTACTGAACAGTGTATATAGTGTATTTACACTATATAGTGTTTATAGTGTATTTACTGTTTATAGTGTATTTAGTCTGTATAGTGTGTGTGTGTGGATATAGAGTATATACTGTAAATAGTGTAGTCTATATAGTGTGTGTATATAGTGTATTTACTGTATATAGTGTAAATATTGTATTTAGTGTATTTACTGAACAGTGTATATAGTGTATTTACACTATATAGTGTTTATAGTGTTTGTGTATTTACTATTTATAGTGTATTTAGTCTGTATAGTGTGTGTATATAGAGTATTTAAAGTATATAGTGTAAATATTGTATTTCGTGTATTTACTGAACATAGTGTATATTGTGTATTTACACTATATAGTGTTAAGTGTTTTAGTGTATTTACTGTTTATAGTGTAGTCTGTATAGTGTATGTGTGTGTATAGAGAATATACTGTAAATAGTGTAGTCTATATAGTGTGTGTATATAGTGTATTTACTGTATATAGTGTGTTTAGAGTATATACTGTATTTGGTGTATATAGTGTATTTAAAGTATATAGTGTAAATATTGTATTTAGTGTATTTACTGAACATAGTGTATATAGTGTATTTACACTATATAGTGTTTTAGTGTATTTACTGTTTATAGTGTATTTAGTCTGTAAAGTGTATGTGTGTATATAGAGTATATACTGTAAATAGTGTAGTCTATATAGTGTGTGTATATAGTGTATGTACTGTATATAGTGTATTTAGAGTATACTGTATTTAGAGTATATGCTGTATATAGTGTATTTAGTGTATATACTGTATGTTGTGTATATAGTGTATTTAGAGTATACTGTATTTAGAGTATATGCTGTATATAGTGTATTTAGAGTATACTGTATTTAGAGTATATGCTGTATATAGTGTATTTAGTGTATATACTGTATGTTGTGTATATAGTGTATTTAGAGTATACTGTATTTAGAGTATATGCTGTATATAGTGTATTTAGAGTATATGCTGTATATAGTGTATTTAGTGTATATACTGTATGTTGTGTATATAGTGTATTTAAAGTACATAGTGTACATATTGTATTTAGTGTATTTACTGAACAGTGTATATAGTGTATTTACACTATATAGTGTTTATAGTGTATTTACTGTTTATAGTGTATTTAGTCTGTATAGTGTGTGTGTGGATATAGAGTATATACTGTAAATAGTGTAGTCTATATAGTGTGTGTATATAGTGTATTTACTGTATATAGTGTAAATATTGTATTTAGTGTATTTACTGAACAGTGTATATAGTGTATTTACACTATATAGTGTTTATAGTGTTTGTGTATTTACTATTTATAGTGTATTTAGTCTGTATAGTGTGTGTATATAGAGTATTTAAAGTATATAGTGTAAATATTGTATTTCGTGTATTTACTGAACATAGTGTATATTGTGTATTTACACTATATAGTGTTAAGTGTTTTAGTGTATTTACTGTTTATAGTGTAGTCTGTATAGTGTATGTGTGTGTATAGAGAATATACTGTAAATAGTGTAGTCTATATAGTGTGTGTATATAGTGTATTTACTGTATATAGTGTGTTTAGAGTATATACTGTATTTGGTGTATATAGTGTATTTAAAGTATATAGTGTAAATATTGTATTTAGTGTATTTACTGAACATAGTGTATATAGTGTATTTACACTATATAGTGTTTTAGTGTATTTACTGTTTATAGTGTATTTAGTCTGTAAAGTGTATGTGTGTATATAGAGTATATACTGTAAATAGTGTAGTCTATATAGTGTGTGTATATAGTGTATGTACTGTATATAGTGTATTTAGAGTATACTGTATTTAGAGTATATGCTGTATATAGTGTATTTAGTGTATATACTGTATGTTGTGTATATAGTGTATTTAGAGTATACTGTATTTAGAGTATATGCTGTATATAGTGTATTTAGAGTATACTGTATTTAGAGTATATGCTGTATATAGTGTATTTAGTGTATATACTGTATGTTGTGTATATAGTGTATTTAGAGTATACTGTATTTAGAGTATATGCTGTATATAGTGTATTTAGAGTATACTGTATTTAGAGTATATGCTGTATATAGTGTATTTAGTGTATATACTGTATGTTGTGTATATAGTGTATTTAGAGTATACTGTATTTAGAGTATATGCTGTATATAGTGTAGTGTATATACTGTATGTTGTGTATATAGTGTATTTAGAGAATACTGTATTTAGAGTATATGCTGTATATAGTGTATTTAGTGTATATACTGTATGTTGTGTATATAGTGTATTTAGAGTATATACTGTATTTGGTGTATATAGTGAGAGTACTTAAGAATGAAGACGAGGACACGAAGTTCTTCTTTATGTTTATTGACAGTTTAAATGAAGACACTTGAAGCAGCTATTCTTGTTCTTGATTGGCTAAAGAGAAGGCACATGGGACGTGCGGGGTGGTGACCAGAAACCCCGGAGGACTCCGGGTATATACCGAGAGCACTAAAGAACAAAGACTTTTATCCTATACATCTCAACAAAGCCCGACGGGCATGATTATCAGAAGACTGGAGAGTGACCCGTGAACAGGGCTAGTCAGTGAGCGGTCGTATTGCTTTACCGCAGCGTTCACAGGAACCCTGTGAGGAACCCTGTGAGGAACCCCGTGGGTAACCCTGTGAGGAACCCTGTGAGGAACCTTGTGAGGAATCCTGTGGGGAACTCTGTGAGAAGCCCTGTGAGGAACCCTGGGGGGAACCCTGTGGGGAGCACTGTGAGGAACTCTATGAAGAGCCTTGTAGGGAACCCTGTGAGGAACCCCAGGAGGTACCCTAAAGGCGTACGTGGCATACGGGCTGCTAGGAATGAGCCCTGCGCGAGTGGGCTACAGTCTACTCTTGGGGGGGGTTCACTACTAATACAGGTCTCTTTAAAATAATACTGCAAACCGTCTCCAGAGGCGAGAAGAAAGCAAACCAGCCTCCAGCGTCTCTTCATCATACAAAACAAGCTCAACATCAGAATAAGATAAAAACTACCAAAAACTCCAAACAGAGAAAATTACAGTTGGATATTGTATCCGTTGCTTTGCGGCCGCACGCAGAGGGCGTGTCCACAGACCTGCGCGGGGGGGAGCGGGGGAAGGAGAGCCGGGGGGGTGGGGGAGGGGGGTTTATGAAGTATTATTAAAAATATAGATTGTTTAGGAGTGCGCTGGCGAGTAACCGACGTGTATTTGTGGCTTTTCTTGAATTTAAGTGCACTTTCTACTCGACCTTAGACCCTCAGGGCGCAAGGTGTTTGTGTGTGTGTGTGTGAGTGTATGTATGTGTGTGAGTATGTGTGAGTATGTGTGTGTGTGTGTGTGTGTGTATATATATATGTGTGTGTGTGTGTGTGTGTGTGAGAGAGTATGTGTGAGTATGTAGGTGTGTGTGTGAGAGAATGTGTGTATGAGTATGTGTGTGTGTGAGTGTGTGTGAGTGTGTGTGTGTGTATATGTATGTGTGTGTGAGTATGTATGTGAGTGTGTGTATGAGTATGTGTGTGTGTGAGTGTGTGTGAGTGTGTGTGTGTGTGTATATGTATGTGTGTGTGAGTATGTATGTGAGTGTGTGTGTGAGTATGTATGTGAGTGTGTGTGTGTGAGTATGTGTGAGTATGTAGGTGTGTGTGTGTGAGAGTATGTGTGTATGAGTATGTGTGTGTGTGTGTGTGTGTGTATGTATGTGTGTGTGAGTATGTATGTGAGTGTGTGTGTGTGAGTATGTTTGAGTATGTAGGTGTGTGTGTGTGTGTGAGAGTATGTGTGTATGAGTATGTAGGTGTGTGTGTGTGTGTGTGTGTGTGTGTGTATGTATGTGTGTGTGAGTATGTATGTGAGTGTGTGTGTGTGAGTATGTGTGAGTATGTAGGTGTGTGTGTGTGTGAGAGTATGTGTGTATGAGTATGTAGGTGTGTGTGTGTGTGTGTGTGTGTGTGTGTGTGTGTGTGTGTGTGTGTGTGTGTGTGAACGGCCGCGTCAGCGTGCGACAGTAATGGCACTTGGGTTGTATGGCACTGGTACAGGCTGTTATTGCTCTCCGTCTCTATTGAATATGAACTGCTCGACTCGTTAATACTCGTTAATACTCGTTAATACTCGTTAATTACTCTAATCTACTGAGACTACACCCCGTCGCCGTGACTACGACTGGGCTAATCCAGAACCCTTTCAGAGAGACGGAGTATTTATACACACAGAGAAGAAGAAGCTACATCATCGCTCAACAAAATAAAAACAAATAAACAATCTCCCTTATTAACACTCGCCCCGCCCGCCGCTTCAGCCCAACCCCTATTAGAGCTGGACCAGTCACGTCCAGTGTGAATTTCTATACTCTAACTGTTATAACTGGAGTGATTTGAATCCAGTATGAATCTACAGAGTGCGTAACCCGCTTATGGTCCGATAGTAATAACTGGAGTGATTTGAATCCAGTATGAATCTACAGAGTGCGTAACTCGTTTACGGTCCGATAGTAATAACTGATTATAATCCAGTATGAATCTGTAGAGTGCGTAACCCGCCTACGGTCCGATAGTAATAACTGGAGTGATTATAATCCAGTATGAATCTGCAGAGTGCGTAACCCACTTACGGTCCGATAGTAATAACTGGAGTGATTTGAATCCAGTATGAATCTGCAGAGTGCGTAACCCGCCTACGGTCCGATAGTAATAACTGGAGTGATTTGAATCCAGTATGAATCTGCAGAGTGCGTAACTCGTTTACGGTCCGATAGTAATAACTGATTATAATCCAGTATGAATCTGTAGAGTGCGTAACCCGCCTACGGTCCGATAGTAATAACTGGAGTGATTATAATCCAGTATGAATCTGCAGAGTGCGCAACCCACTTACGATCCGATAGTAATAACTGGAGTGATTATAATCCAGTATGAATCTGCAGAGTGCGTAACCCACTTACGGTCCGATAGTAATAACTGGAGTGATTTGAATCCAGTATGAATCTGCAGAGTGCGTAACCCGCCTACGGTCCGATAGTAATAACTGGAGTGATTTGAATCCAGTATGAATCTGCAGAGTGCGTAACTCGTTTACGGTCCGATAGTAATAACTGATTATAATCCAGTATGAATCTGTAGAGTGCGTAACTCGCTTACGGTCCGATAGTAATAACTGGAGTGATTTCAATCCAGTATGAATCTGTAGAGTGCGTAACCCGCTTACGGTCCGATAGTAATAACTGGAGTGATTTGAATCCAGTATGAATCTACAGCGTGTGTAATTCGTTTACGGTCTGATAGTAATAACTGGAGTGATTTGAATCCAGTATGAATCTGTAGAGTGCGTAACCTGCTTACGGTCCGATAGTAATAACTGGAGTGATTTGAATCCAGTATGAATCTACAGAGTGTGTAAGTTGTTTACGGTCCGATAGTAATAAATGGAGTGATTTGAATCCAGTATGAATCTGCAGAGTGTGTAAGTTGTTTACAGTCTGATAATAATAACTGGAGTGATTTGAATCCAGTATGAATCTACAGAGTGTGTAAGTTGTTTACGGTCCGATAGTAATAACTGGAGTGATTTAAATCCAGTATGAATCTGCAGAGTGTGTAAGTTGTTTACAGTCTGATAGTAATAACTGGAGTGATTTGAATCCAGTATGAATCTACAGAGTGTGTAACTCGTTTACGGTCCGATAGTAATAACTGGAGTGATTTGAATCCAGTATGAATCTACAGCGTGTGTAACTCGTTTACGGTCTGATAGTAATAACTGGAGTGATTTGAATCCAGTATGAATCTGTAGAGTGCGTAACACGTTTACGGTCTGATAGTAATAACTGGAGTGATTTGAATCCAGTATGAATCTGTAGAGTGCGTAACACGTTTACGGTCTGATAGTAATAACTGGAGTGATTTGAATCCAGTATGAATCTGTAGAGTGCGTAACACGTTTACGGTCTGATAGTAATAACTGGAGTGATTTGAATCCAGTATGAATCTGTAGAGTGCGTAACCCGCTTACGGTCCGATAGTAATAACTGGAGTGATTTGAATCCAGTATGAATCTCTAAAATTCTCAGCCAATCAGATGGTGCCAGCTCTGATAGGGCTTCCCGGCGTGTGGGCTGGCGGTGCTGCTGAAGCAGTGGATTGTGGGTACTGTAGTTTGTGTGCAGGTGTGTGGTGGCTGGTGGTGGGAGGCAGGCCGCGGCGCCCCCTGCTGGCCCTTCTTAAGGAGCGCTGCGGCTCTACATGCACTCGAACTCGTCGATGCGCTGTTTGGTGTTGCCGGAGCGGATCTGCCGGAGCGTTTTGTACTTATCCCGACCCGCCCGCACGTTCTCCGCATGAATGATATCATTCTGAGTCTTCTTCGTCTCATCCCGAGCATTAGCCAGCTCCGAACTCAGAGCCTGAGACACAGAGACAGAGACAGAGAGACAGAGACAGAGAGAGAGACAGAGAGATACAGAGACAGAGAGATACAGAGAGAGACAGAGAGAGATACAGAGACAGAGAGATAGAGAGAGAGACAGAGAGAGAGAGAGATACAGAGAGAGAGAGACAGAGAGATACAGAGACAGAGAGATACAGAGAGAGACAGAGAGAGATACAGCGAGATACAGAGAGAGAGAGAGAGAGAGAGAGACAGAGAGATACAGAGACAGAGAGAGACAGAGAGATACAGAGAGAGACAGAGAGAGATACAGAGAGAGACAGAGAGAGGTACAGAGACAGAGAGATAGAGAGAGACAGAGAGAGAGAGATACAGAGAGAGAGAGACAGAGAGATACAGAGACAGAGAGATACAGAGAGAGACAGAGAGAGATACAGAGAGATACAGAGAGAGAGAGAGAGACAGAGAGATACAGAGACAGAGAGATACAGAGAGAGACAGAGAGAGATACAGAGAGAGACAGAGAGAGAGAGAGAGACAGAGAGATACAGAGAGAGATACAGAGAGATACATAGAGAGACAGAGAGAGATACAGAGAGAGACAGAGAGAGAGAGACAGAGAGAGACAGAGAGATACAGAGACAGAGAGAGACAGAGATACATAGAGAGATACAGAGAGATACAGAGAGAGACAGAGACAGAGAGATATAGAGAGATACAGAGAGAGAAATACATAGAAACAGAGAGACAGAGAGAGAGAGACATAGAGAGACACATAGAGAGAGAGAAACAGAGAGGAAAGAAAGACAGTGGAGAGATAAAAGAAAGGAGGAGGAAAAAAGGGAAAGTGAAGAAGTAAAGGAAGATAAAAACCATTAGAACGAGTATGTTTGTGCATATATCTCTCTCTCTCTTTCTGTCTCTATCTCTCTTTCCTTTTCCTTCTGTCTCGCTCTGTCTCTCTTTTCTTTCTCTCTCTTTCTGTCTCTCTTTCTCTCTATCTCTGTCCTATTTGTCTCTCTCTCTCACTATCTCTCTCTGTCTATCTTTCTCTCTTTCTTTGTCTCTCATGGTCTTTCTTTTTGACTCTCTCTTTCTGTCTCTTCTGCTTTCTGTCTTTATCCTGTCTCTCTTTTTGTCTCTGTCTTTCCTTCTCTCGGGCTTTCTTTCTCTCACTCTTTCTATCTCTATCTCTGTCTATCTTTTTGTCTGTCTCTCTCTCTCTATCTCTTTCTTATTCTGTCTTTCTTTTTGACTTTCTCTCTCTTTCTGTCTCTCTCATTCTGTCTTTCTTCCTGTCTCCTTGTCTATCTCTTTCTGTCTCTTTTTGTGTGTCTCTCTCTGTCTCTCTCTCATTCTGTTTTTCTTCCTGTCTCCCTGTCTCTCTATCTCTTTTTGTCTCTTTTTGTGTGTCTCTCTGTCTTTCTTTCACTCACCAGCAGGTGTTTCTGCACTCGTTCGTTCTTCTCTGCCTCGGTCATCCTCTCCTCCTCGCTGCGGTCCTTGTAGGCGGCGGCGGCGGTGAGCTCGGCGCTGGCCTCGGCGCTGCTCTCGTCGCTCTCGTCGTGGTCGCTCTCCCCGTGAACAGGCTCCTGGACATGAGCGGCGACCACCTTGTTCTTCAGCTCCTCCTTGGTGCGCTCCAGGTCCTCCTGGACAGTAGTGGCCTAAAGAGGACAACCCAACATCACAGCGGGGGCTTTAACATGGTGGGCAGGACCTGCGGTGGTCCGCAGAGGTCACGGTGGACCACATACATATAACTTGTCCACACCACAGCGACTGAGTGGGGGACATACACAGCAGTAGTGAAAGACAACAGAGAAGAAAAAGGAGAGGACAAGCGAGGACACGAGAGACATCAACAAAAATGGAGATGTGTGTTTAGGCCAGTAACTTGTGTGGGTGTGTCCTTAGTGTTAAGCCACGCCCCTAAACTCCATCACTGACTCAGAACACGAAGACGCAACACTGACACAGAGACACAACGCTGTCTCAGAACGCAGAGACGCATCACTGACTCAGTGGCAGAGATGCATCACTGACTCGGGCCGCGGAGACGCATCACCGACTCTGACCGCGGAGACGCAACACCGACTCAGGCCTCGGAGACGCATCACCGACTCAGGCCGCGGAGATGCATCACCAACTCAGGCCGCGGAGACGCATCACCGACTCAGAACGAGGAGACGCATCACCGACTCCATACACGGAGACGCATAACTGACGCAGAACACAGAGACGCATCACTGACTTCATATACGGAGACACATCACTGACACAGAACGCGGAGACGCATCACTGACTCATACACGGAGACGCATCACTGATGCAGAACGCGGAGACGCATCACTGACTCAGAACGCGGAGACGCATCATTGACTCAGAACGCGGGGACGCATCACTGACTCCATACACGTAGATGCATCCCTGACGCAGAACGCGGAGACGCATCACTGCCTCAGAACGCGGAGATGCATCACTGCCTCAGAACGCGGAGACGCATCACTGACGCAGAACGCGGAGACGCATCACCGACTCAGAACGCGGATACGCATCACCGACTCAGAACGCGGAGACGCATCACCGACGCAGAACGCGGAGACGCATCACCGACTCAGAACGCGGAGACGCATCATTGACTCAGAACGCGGGGACGCATCACTGACGCAGAACGCGGAGACGCATCACTGACTCAGAACGCGGAGACGCATCACTGACTCAGAACGCGGGGACGCATCACTGACGCAGAACGCGGAGACGCATCACTGACTCCATACACGTAGATGCATCCCTGACGCAGAACGCGGAGACGCATCACTGCCTCAGAACGCGGAGACGCATCACTGACGCAGAACACGGAGACGCATCACTGACGCAGAACGCGGAGACGCATCACCGACTCAGAACGCGGATACGCATCACCGACTCAGAACGCGGAGACGCATCACCGACGCAGAACGCGGAGACGCATCACTGACTCAGAACGCGGAGACGCATCACTGACTCCATACACGTAGATGCATCCCTGACGCAGAACGCGGAGACGCATCACTGCCTCAGAACGCGGAGATGCATCACTGCCTCAGAACGCGGATACGCATCACCGACTCAGAACGCGGAGACGCATCACCGATTCAGAACGCGGAGACGCATCACCGACTCAGAACGCGGATACGCATCACCGACTCAGAACGCGGAGACGCATCACCGACTCAGAACGCGGAGACGCATCACCGACTCAGAACGCGGAGACGCATCACCGACTCAGAACGCGGAGACGCATCACTGATGTAGAGACGCATTACTGACGTAGAGACGCATCACTGATGCGGGGACGCAGGTGTCTGTCCGCTCAGCGTCTAGTACGGGTGCTGTTAGAGGGTTACGTTAACGAGAGTCACGCGGTTCTCTCGCGTACGGAGGCCCCGGGGCCCTGGCGGCTGGAGTAGCTGAATTCCCGGGGCCCTATCTGCTCTGAACAGGACTCTGCTATTATGGAGGAGCTGAATGGAGCTCTATTCAGACAGGAGCGGGTCCCGGCTCCGCGCTGCAGGATATCCCCAGCGGAGCGAGGGAGCGAGCACGCCCTTCCAAACAAACGAGTAGAAAGAAAAGAAAAAAGAGTTAAAGGGAGGAGGTGGAGGTAAAGGCCAAGGCTACCCCAGCAGCTCTGGACATCTATAAACACAACACACTGAACACAGAGGGACAGAGGACGAGAGAGAGAGAGAGAGAGAGAGAGAGAGAGAGATAGAGAGAGAGAGAGAGAGAGAGAGAGAGAGAGAGATAGAGAGAGAGAGAGAGAGAGAGAGAGAGTGGGGAGAAGGACAGAGAGGGGGAAATAGGAGACAGAAAGGAAGAGAAACAGGAGGGAGAAAAGAGAGAGACACAGAAAGACAGGCAGAGAGACATACAGAGAAATAAAGAGGGACAGATATAGATATATATAGATAGAGAAAATGAGAGAAATTATATATATATATATGAGAGAGAGAGATAAATATATAGAGAGAGAGGTAAAGATATATATATATATATATATATATATATAGAGAGAGAGAGAGAGAGAGAGAGAGAGAGATAGAGAGAGAAATATATATATAGAGAGGTAAAGATATATATATATATATATATATATATATATATATATATATATATAGAGAGAGAGAGAGAGATAGAGAGAGTGTGGTGGTGGTGGTGGTGGTTGTTGACCTTCTGCTGCCACTCGGCTGCCTCGTCCTCCTTCTTCTTCTTGGCGTCCTCCAGCAGGGAGATCTTAGACGTCAGCTCCGCCAGCTCAGTCGCCTGGAAACACAAACACAGCCGCGCGGTTACGGCCTGCGCCATCGCCATGGAAAACCCCACTGTTGTTTTGCCTGGTCGCCACGGTAACCAAGAGGCTGTTGCCTACATGCCACTGCGACTGTTAGGGGCATGGTGCAGTTGCCGTAGTGACAGTGCGGATGGATTCCGGTGCTGTGGCGAGAGTTAAAAATGGTCCTGACTGTCATTTACCGTCTTAACTCAGAACCTTATTACATCACTCCAGATCGGACTGTTAACTCAGAACCTTATTACATCACTCCAGATCGGACTGTTAACTCAGAACCTAATTACATCACTCCAGATCGGACTGTTAACTCAGAACCTTATTACATCACTCCAGATCGGACTGTTAACTCAGAACCTTATTACATCACTCCAGATCGGACTGTTAACTCAGAACCTTATTACTTCACTCCAGATCGGACTGTGTTAACTCAGAACCTAATTACATCACTCCAGATCGGACTGTGTTAACTCAGAACCTAATTACATCACTTCAGATCGGACTGTTAACTCAGAACCTAATTACATCACTCCAGATCGGACTGTTAACTCAGAACCTTATTACATCACTCCAGATCGGACTGTTAACTCAGAACCTTATTACATCACTCCAGATCGGACTGTTAACTCAGAACCTTGTTACATCACTCCAGATCGGACTGTTAACTCAGAACCTTGTTACATCACTCCAGATCGGACTGAGTTAACACATACGGACCTGATACGTATCTGATCTAGAACCTCAGGTGTGCAGGTGTGTGTGCTGCTGTGTTAACTCACCAGGTGTTCCTGGTTCTTCATCTGGTTCTCGGACTGCTGCAGCAGGGCCAGCTTGGCCTCCTCAGCCTGACGCCGCTCCTTCTCCAGACGCTCGGCCTCCTCCTGCGCCCTCTTCCTCTCCTGCTCCAGCTCCAGAGCTCTGCGGGTCTGCTCCTCCAGCTCTGCACACACGGACAGCCCAGCACAAACATCACCTCCGCGCACCGGACCACCGCTACCGACCGCATCGACTGACAGGACGGCGACCCTACTGGAGGCGGTGGCTGTTTCGGTGGTGACTGTTTTGATAGTGACTGTTGCTGTGGTGACTGTCGCGGTAGTGACTGTTGTGGTGGTGATTATTGCAGTGGTGGCTGTTGCGGTAGTGACTGTTGCTGTGGTGATTATTGCAGTGGTGGCTGTTTCGGTAGTGACTGTTGCGGTGGTGGCTGTTTTGGTAGTGACTGTTACGTTATTGACTGTTATGGTGGTGACTGTTTCAGTGGTGACTGTTACGATGGTGTCTGTTTCAGTAGTGACTGCTATGGTAGTGACTGTTGCGGTGGTGATTATTGCAGTGGTGTCTGTTTCGGTAGTGACTGTTACGGTGGTGTCTGTTTCGGTAGTGACTGTTACAGTGGTGACTGTTTCGGTAGTGACTGTTGCGGAGGTGATTATTTCAGTGGTGACTGTTGCGGTAGTGACTGTTACGGTAGTGTCTGCTTCAATAGTGACTGTTGCGGTGGTGATTATTGCGGTGGTGATTGTTGAGGCAATGACTGTTGTGGTGGTGATTATTGCAGTGGTGGCTGTTTCGGTAGTGACTGTTGCTGTGGTGATTATCGCAGTGGTGGCTGTTTCGGTAGTGACTGTTGCGGTGGTGGCTGTTTTGGTAGTGACTGTTACGTTATTGACTGTTATGGTGGTGACTGTTTCAGTGGTGACTGTTACGATGGTGTCTGTTTCAGTAGTGACTGTTGTGGTGGTGGCTGTTTCAGTAGTGACTGCTATGGTAGTGACTGTTACGGTGGTGTCTGTTTCGGTAGTGACTGTTACGGTAGTGTCTGTTTCGGTAGTGATTATTGCAGTGGTGTCTGTTGCGGTAGTGACTGTTGCGATGGTGGCTGTTTCGGTAGTGACTGTTGCGGTGGTGAATATTGCAGTGGTGTCTATTCCGGTAGTGACTGTTACAGTGGTGACTGTTGCGGTAGTGACTGTTACGGTGGTGTCTGTTTCGGTTGTGACTGTTGCGGAGGTGATTATTTCAGTGGTGACTGTTGCGGTAGTGACTGTTACGGTAGTGTCTGCTTCAATAGTGGCTGTTGCGGTGGTGATTATTGCGGTGGTGATTGTTGAGGCAATGACTGTTGTGGTAGTGACTGTTGCAGCGGTGACTGTTTTGGTAGTGACTGTTGCAGTGTTGACTGTTGCGGCAGTGACTATTTTGGTAGTGACTGTTACAGTGGTGACTGTTGCGGTAGTGACTGTTACGGTAGTGTCTGTTTCAATAGTGACTGTTGCGGTGGTGATTATCGCGGTGGTGACTGTTGCGGTAGTGACTGTTGTGGTGGTGATTATTGCAGTGGTGTCTATTCCGGTAGTGACTGTTACAGTGGTGTCTGTTTCGGTAGTGACTGTTGCGGAGGTGATTATTTCAGTGGTGACTGTTGCGGTAGTGACTGTTACGGTAGTGTCTGCTTCAATAGTGGCTGTTGCGGTGGTGATTATTGCGGTGGTGATTGTTGAGGCAATGACTGTTGTGGTAGTGACTGTTGCAGCGGTGACTGTTTTGGTAGTGACTGTTGCAGTGTTGACTGTTGCGGCAGTGACTATTTTGGTAGTGACTGTTACAGTGGTGACTGTTGCGGTAGTGACTGTTACGGTAGTGTCTGTTTCAATAGTGACTGTTGCGGTGGTGATTATCGCGGTGGTGACTGTTGCGGTAGTGACTGTTGTGGTGGTGATTATTGCAGTGGTGACTGTTGCGGTGTTGACTGTTTTGGTAGTGACTTGTTCATAATGTTACTTCTTTTCAAACTTCAACAATGATCTAACTGCTCACCCTGTCATGAGGGCTACAGTCTCACTTCGCTCTAAAATACAGGGGTGTGGCTAAATGAAGGCCCCGCCCACTCCCTAAAACTCACTGTGCTGTGACGAGTGTGTGTACTCGGTGTGTGAGTGTCTCTGTTGGTGTGTTGTGTGTAATCAGATCAGAACACAGCCCCTCGCGGTTTATTTATATTAGGGGTTTAGAAGTGATTCAGCAGGACCCTCCACATACGGTCTGTGAACTCGGGGGTGGGAGTGAATACACACCCTGCTGTGCTTTCTTAGTCTGTTCCTCGATCTGCCTCAGCCTTTCCATCAGCTCCTCCTTCTCCTTCTCAATCTTCTCCTTCTCTTTCTCCGCCTGCTCCCTCTTCTTCTTCTCGTTCTCCAGCATCGCCCTGCGGGACAAGCAAGCGTGATACAAATATAAAAATATAACACTGCAATATGTGTGTGTGTGTATATATATATATATATATGTGTGTGTGTGTGTGTGTGTGTGTGTGTGTGTGTGTTTGTGTGTGTGTGTGTGCGTTCTTCCAGGCATTGTGAAACATCCAGTGCAGAAACAATAGCAAATATAAATATACACTGAGCCATTTATCAACTTTACACACACACACACTCACAAATACACACACACACACACACACATACTTAAACCCAAACACACTCTCAATGCTCAGCCACAGCTGTGTGTGCTGTACAGCCAGTGAAGCTACATGTGTCTTCTGAGTTTATCTGGATGTTGATGGTAAAATGTGGAAGATCTGAAAATACTAGGTTTTCTTTGGGGACTATTTGAACCTCACAGCGTCCTGCATGTATCCCTCCACCATGAATGGAGTTTAAGACTGAGATCTTCTCTAAACTATCATAAACAGCGTCTCAGAATCAGACAGGCCTCCAACACACCCGCTTCTGAAACTGACACTGTCAGCAGAGCGGGGCGCGTATGAAACCCACCTCTCCATCTTCTTGTGGTTCTTCTCCTCCTTGGCCTGCGCCTTCATCTGCTGAACCTCGATGGTGTCTGGTTTTCTGCGGCGCATGTACAGCTCGTGGTTGCCCATGCACAGAGCCAGGATACGCTTGTTGATGCGCAGGCGGGGAGCGTAGAACACAAAGTCCTGCGAAGCACACACACACACACACACACACACACACACTGCACTGAACTCACACTGCACTGAACGCACACTGCACTGAACTCACACCGCACTGAACTCACACTGCACTGAACTCACACCGCATAATACACTGCACTAAACTCACACTGCATAATACACTGCACTAAACTCACACTGCATAATACACTGCACTAAACTCACACTGCATAATACACTGCACTAAACTCACAGTAAAGCACTGCACTCACACTGCACTGCACTCACACAGCATACACTGCACTGAACTCACACTGCACTGAACTCACACTGCACTGAACTCACACTGCACTGCACTCACACTGCACTGAACTCACACTGCACTGCACTCACACTGCACTGAACTCACACTGCACTGAACTCACACTGCACTAAACTCACACTGCACTGCACACACACCGCACTGAACTCACACTGCACTGAACTCACACTGCACTGAACTCACACTGCACTGCACTCACACTGCACTGAACTCACACTGCACTGAACGCACACTGCACTGAACTCACACCGCATAATACACTGCACTAAACTCACACTGCATAATACACTGCACTAAACTCACACTGCATAATACACTGCACTAAACTCACACTGCATAATACACTGCACTAAACTCACACTGCATAATACACTGCACTAAACTCACAGTAAAGCACTGCACTCACACTGCACTGCACTCACACAGCATACACTGCACTGAACTCACACTGCACTGAACTCACACTGCACTGAACTCACACTGCACTGCACTCACACTGCACTGAACTCACACTGCACTGAACTCACACTGCACTAAACTCACACTGCACTGCACACACACCGCACTGAACTCACACTGCACTGAACTCACACTGCACTGAACTCACACTGCACTCACACTGCACTGAACTCACACTGCATACACTGCACTGAACTCACACTGCACTGAACTCACACTGCACTGAACTCACACTGCACTGCACTCACACTGCACTGAACTCACACTGCACTGAATTCACACTGCACTAAACTCACACTGCACTGCACACACACCGCACTGAACTCACACTGCACTGAACTCACACTGCACTGAACTCACACTGCACTGAACTCACACTGCATACACTGCACTGAACTCACACTGCACTGAACTCACACCGCACTGCACTGAACTCACACCGCACTGCACAATGCACTGCACTGAACTCACACTGCACTGCACAATACACTGCACTGAACTCACACTGCATAGTACACTGCACTGAACGCACACAGCACTGCACTCACACTGCATAGTACACTGCACTGAACGCACACAGCACTGCACTCACACTGCATAGTACACTGCACTGAACGCACACAGCACTGCACTCACACTGCATAGTACACTGCACTGAACTCACACTGCACTGAACTCACACTGCACTGAACTCACACCGCACTGAACTCACACTGCACTGAACTCACACCGCATAATACACTGCACTAAACTCACACTGCATAATACACTGCACTAAACTCACACTGCATAATACACTGCACTAAACTCACACTGCATAATACACTGCACTAAACTCACACTGCATAATACACTGCACTAAACTCACACTGCACAATACACTGCACTAAACTCACACTGCATAATACACTGCACTAAACTCACAGTAAAGCACTGCACTCACACTGCACTGCACTCACACAGCATACACTGCACTGAACTCACACTGCACTCACACTGCACTGAACTCACACTGCATACACTGCACTGAACTCACACTGCACTGAACTCACACCGCACTGCACTGAACTCACACCGCACTGCACAATGCACTGCACTGAACTCACACTGCACTGCACAATACACTGCACTGAACTCACACTGCATAGTACACTGCACTGAACGCACACAGCACTGCACTCACACTGCACTGAACTCACACTGCACTGAACGCAGAATGCATAGTACACTGCACTGAACTCACAATGCACAGTACACTGCACTGAACTCACAATGCATAGTACACTGCACTAAACTCACAGTAAAGCACTGAATTCATACTGCAGTGAACACGGCACTGCACTCACACCGCACTAAACTCACACTGCACTGAACTCACACTGCACTGCACACACACCGCACTGCACACACACCGCACTGAACTCACACCGCACTGAACTCACACCGCACTGAACTCACACTGCACTGAACTCACACCGCACTGAACTCACTGTAAAGCACTGAACTCACACCGCACTGAACTCACACTGCACTAAATTCACACTGCACTGAACTCACACCGCACTGAACTCACACTGCACTGAACTCACTGTAAAGCACTGAACTCACACTGACCTCACACTGCATACAGTGTGAATCTGCTTTTGTTCAAGTTACTCACTGGAGCTTTCTTGTCGATGGGTTTGATGACGAACTTCTTGTCGTTGAAGGAGATGTTTCTGATCTCGCTCCAGGGGAAGCCGATCTTCGGCGTCATTCTGATCACATCAGAGGAAATAATCAATAACATGAATTAATTAATTAACTAATTAATCATTAATAACAACCTTAATACAACTACACACACACAGTCTCTCCAACACTAACAACTACACACACACACAGTCTCTCCAACAGTAACAACTACACACACACACAGTCTCTCCAACAGTAACAACTACACACACACAGTCTCTCCATCACTAACAACTACACACACACAGACTCTCCAATACTAACAACTACACACACACACGCAGACACACAGTCTCTCCAACACTAACAACTACACACACACACAGTCTCTCCATCACTAACAACTACACACACACAATCTCTCCATCACTAACAACTACACACACACACAGTCTCTCCAATACTAACAACTACACACACACGCACACACACAGTCTCTCCATCACTAACAACTACACACACACAGTCTCTCCATCACTAACAACTACACACACACACAGTCTCTCCAATACTAAGAACTACACACACACACAGTCTCTCCAACACTAACAACTACACACACACACACAGTCTCTCCAACACTAACAACTACACACACACACACAGTCTCTCCAACACTAACAACTACACACACAGTCTCTCCATCACTAACAACTAAACACACACACAGTCTCTCCAACACTAACAACTACACACACACAGTCTCTCCATCACTAACAACTACACACACACACAGTCTCTCCAATACTAAGAACTACACACACACACAGTCTCTCCATCACTAACAACTACACACACACACACACAGTCTCTCCATTACTAACAACTAAACACACACACAGTCTCTCCAAAACTAACAACTACACACACACACACAGTCTCTCCATTACTAACAACTACACACACACAGTCTCTCCAACACTAACAACTACACACACACACAGTCTCTCCAACACTAACAACTACACACACACACACAGTCTCTCCAACACTAACAACTACACACACACACACAGTCTCTCCAACACTAACAACTACACACACACACAGTCCACTCAGAAAAACCCACCACTCCACCCGTAAACCAGGCCATCATAAACACTCTGGCCCCACGACTCAGACCACCAAAGTAAGGTGTTGGTGAACGCATGCATGCGTGAGAAGGAGGTCATGGAGGTGTTCGTACTTGTCGTTCTGTTCGTAGATGTTAAGCCCCAGAGCGTCCACGCCCAGCCACAGCTCGGTTCCTTTCTTGTTCTTGATGCTGAAGTAGTTCACACCGTACATCTCCAGATCCTGAGCGATCTTCAGGTACTCCATCATAGAGTCCTCTCTGAAAACGAGCACAAGCACACCTGGTAACGCAAATCTGGATCCAACATATTCATCTAGACCAGCAATAATAATAATAATAATAATAATAATAATAATAATAATAATAATAACCAGCACGAGCAACCAGCAACCGTTTTATTCGGTCTATGTTGCTTCTGTGTGATCATCACCATATACATACTACCATCTATATACACAGTTATAATACTATATACTACTATATACACTACATTATCTATATACTGCTGAACTACTATATATACCAACATCTATACATACTGTTATACTACTATATACACTACGGTCTGTATATACTACTATATATACCACCATCTAAACATACTGTTATACTACTATATACACTACGGTCTGTATATACTACTATATATACCAACATCTATACATACTGTTATACTACTATATACACTACGGTCTGTATATACTACTATATATACCACCATCTATCTATACTGTTATACTACTATATACACTACGGTCTGTATATACTACTATATATACCAACATCTATACATACTGTTATACTACTATATACACTACGGTCTGTATATACTACTATATATACCACCATCTATATATACTGTTATACTACTATATACACTTCGGTCTGTATATACTACTATATATACCACCATCTATCTATACTGTTATACTACTATATACACTACGGTCTGTATATACTACTATATATACCACCATCTATCTATACTGTTATACTACTATATACTAACATGAATAATACAATATCTCTATACTGCTAAACTACTATATA
>CM038726.1:2309045-2336545 GCA_021613375.1 Megaleporinus macrocephalus
TAGAGTTAGGGTAGGGGTTAGGGTTAGGGTTAGGGTTAGGGTTAGGGTTAGGGTTAGAGTTAGGTGTAGGGGTTAGGGTTAGGGTTAGGGTTTAGGGTTAGGGTTGGGTGATAGAAACATCAGGCACCTCTGAGGCAGCAGCTTGTCGTTGGACAGGTATCCGGGCGCGTGGGCGTCTTTGTTGTAGTCGCCGTATTTCGCCTGAACGGCGTACGACGCCAGCAGCACGGCGGTCTCAGGAGGACAGTAGATATCATCATTCAGTATCCCCTCCTTTACCTACAGCACAGAGACAGAGAGAGAGAGAGAGAGAGAGAGAGAGAGAGATAGAGAGAGATAGAGAGAGAGAGAGAGATACAGAGAGAGAGAGAGAGGGAGAGATACAGAGAGAAAGAGAGAGAGAGAGGGAGGGAGGGAGAGAGAGATACAGAGAGAAAGAGATACAGAGAGAGAGAGAGATACAGAGAGAGAGAGAGACAGAGAGACAGAGAGAGATACAGTAAGAGAGAGATACAGAGAGAGAGAGAGATACAGAGAGATAGAGAGCGAGACACAGAGAAAGAGATATAAAGAGAGATACAGAGAGAGATAGAGAGAGAGAGAAAGGGAGATATAAAAAGAGAAAGAAAGAAAAAAGGACAGACAAAGAGGGAGAGAGAGAGCAAATCAGAAAGAGAGGGAGAGAGAAAGAGAGAAAGAAAAAAGGAGGAAGGGAGGGAGAGAAAAAGAGAGATAGAAAGAAAGAGAAAAAGAGAAAGGGAAAGAAAGGGACAGAGAAAGAGATAGAGAGAGATAGAACGAAAAAATCAGAGAAAGAATAAACGTTAGAAAGAGAGAGAGAGAAAGAGAGAGAGAGAGAAAGAAAAAAGAGATGGACAGAGAGAGAGAGAGCATGTTTATTGAAAAACACTCGTCAGTCACTGAATAATTAATAGTTTGTACTGAACTCAGAGCAGCTAGAGAGTAATAATTACTCAGATTAATAATTAATCACTACACCCAGCCTGTGAATAAGTATTCACACCCACCACTACACCTTCACTCCCACCTCCTATATACCACACGCTCTCAGTCAGAGGACTAACTACAGAGTATATCTCAGTACTGCTGGAGACCAGCCAGTGCAGCTCTGTCTCTGGCCACCAGGGGGAGCACGGCCTTCACACAGGCACAGCCAAGGAACCTGAATACATCAGTCTGACCTTCCTTTCACTTTCTCACCTGCAGGAAGAAGAGTCTCTGCGTGGCCTCCTGAATCAGCTCCTCAGACACGTCCTCCGGGTAGAACTTCGCCCTGAACTTAAACAGCAGTGGACTCTCCTTCCTCACGTCCTGCGCCGTCACCTAGCAAAGAGCAGCTCAGCTTATATACAATACCTACATTTAGAGTTATACACTCACCCTAATGAGAAACTGTAACTCAGTTTATATACAGTACCTACATTTAGAGTTATACACTCACCCTAATGAGAAACTGTAACTCAGTTTATATACAATACCTACATTTAGAGTTATACATTCAACCTAATGAGAAACTGTAACTCAGTTTATATACAATACCTACATTTAGAGTTATACACTCAACCTAATGAGAAACTGTAACTCAGTTTATATACAATACCTACATTTAGAGTTATACATTCAACCTAATGAGAAACTGTAACTCAGTTTATATACAATACCTACATTTAGAGTTATACATTCAACCTAATGAGAAACTGTAACTCAGTTTATATACAATACCTACATTTAGAGTTATACATTCAACCTAATGAGAAACTGTAACTCAGTTAATATACAATACCTACATTTAGAGTTATACATTCTACCTAATGAGAAACTGTAACTCAGTTTATATACAATACCTACATTTAGAGATATACATTCAACCTAATGAGAAACTGTAACTCAGTTTATATACAATACCCACATTTAGAGTATACATTCAACCTAATGAGAAACTGTAACTCAGTTTATATACAATACCCACATTTAGAGTTATACACTCACCTTCTTGTTGAGTTTAAGCCAGGTAGGGAAGCCCTTGGTGTCCTGGTACTGCAGTCCAAAGAACCAGACCTCCCTGAGACCGATGGTCTTCACCACCTATGAACACACACAGTCGGGGGGCTTCATGAGCACAAACATCTGCAGTGTTTACACGACCTATCAGACTCTCAGCTGCAGCTAGTGTATAATTAAGAGCACCAATAATTATCACCACTGTGGAGGTGAAGTCTTTACAGATATGGTCTGATCTGAAGGCCGAACACACACACACACACACACTCACACACTCACACACACACACACACACACACACACACACACTGTGATGACGCGGTATGCTGTGTGGGGGATCTGATAGCCGCAGGGCTGGAAGTGTAATTGCAGGAATTTCCGAGATCAGTAAAGACTGACCCCAGATCTGTAAAGACTGACCCCAGTAAAGACTGACCCCAGATCAGTAATGACTGACCCCAGTAAAGACTGACCCCAGATCAGTAAAGACTGACCCCAGTAAAGACTGACCCCAGATCAGTAAAGACTAACCCCAAATCACTCTGTTTAACATACTAAAATCTACAGACTGACCCCAGATCAGTAAAGACTGACCCCAGATCAGTAGACTAACCCCAAATCAGTCCGTTTAACATACTAAACTCTACAGACTGACCCCAGATCAGTCTATTTAATACACTAAACTGTACTAAAGATTAACAAAGACTGAACCCAAATCAGTAAAGACTGACCCAAAATCAGTGAAGACTGACCTCAGATCAGTCCGTTTAACATACTAAAATCTACAGACTGACCCAAGATCAGTTCAATCTATTAAGCTCTACAGACTGACCCCAGATCAGTCTGTTTAATATAGTAAACCCTACAAACTGACCCCAGATCAGTTTACTTTATTCAACTCTACAGACTGACCCCAGATCAGTTTACTCTATTCAACTCTACGGACTGACCCCAGATCAGTCCGTTTAATATAGTAAACACTACAGACTGACCCCAGATCAGTTTACTAAAGTAGTATCAGTGTAGAATGTGATGTTGATGTTCTCTCTGTTTCAGACGGTGAAGGTATCTGGCGGACGTCCAAGCCGAGCAGTGCCCAGTGCCTCAGGAATGCAGAACAGTTATCAGCTGGTTATGTAACGCAGAGCTGACCACCAGAGCCATTTAGAGTTCATCTCCCAGACATTGTATGAATGTGTTCAGTTCCTTCAGCAGCAAATCTTGATTTATCTTAATGAAGTACTGAGCAGTCAAAGCAGGTATTAGATGAGAACTGATAATAATACTGGGTTGTTTAGGAGAAGCTTGGAAAGAGTTAAATAAACACACTGACGTATGAAAAACACTACTTACTCTATTAATACTGTTTAATATTTAATAATAAAGTGTAAAAGCTCTACTTACTCTATTAATACTGATTAATATTTAATAATGAAGTGTAAAAGCTCTACTTACTCTATTAATACTGTTTAATATTTAATAATAAAGTGTAAAAGCACTACTTACTCTATTAATACTGATTAATATTTAATAATGAAGTGTAAAAGCTCTACTTACTCTATTAATACTGATTAATATTTAATAATGAAGTGTAAAAGCTCTACTTACTCTATTAATACTGATTAATATTTAATAATGAAGTGTAAAAGCTCTACTTACTCTATTAATACTGATTAATATTTAATAATAAAGTGTAAAAGTACTACTTACTCTATTAATACTGATTAATATTTAATAATGAAGTGTAAAAGCTCTACTTACTCTATTAATACTGATTAATATTTAATAATGAAGTGTAAAAGCTCTACTTACTCTATTAATACTGATTAATATTTAATAATAAAGTGTTAAAGCTCTACTTACTCTATTAATACTGATTAATATATAATAATAATGTGTAAAAGCACTACTTACTCTATTAATACTGATTAATATATAATAATAAAGTGTAAAAGCACTACTTACTCTATTAATACTGTTTAATATTTAATAATAAAGTGTAAAAGCTCTACTTACTCCATTAATACTGTTTAATATTGAATAATAAAGTGTAAAAGTACTACTTACTCTATTAATACTGTTTAATATGGAATAATAAAGTGTAAAAGCTCTACTTACTGTATTAATACTAATTAATATTTAATAATAAAGTGTAAAAGCACTACTTACTCTATTAATACTGTTTAATATTTAATAATAAAGTGTAAAAGCACTACTTACTCTATTAATACTGATTAATATTTAATAATAAAGTGTAAAAGCACTACTTACTCTATTAATACTGTTTAATATTTAATAATAAAGTGTAAAAGCTCTACTTACTCTATTAATACTGTTTAATATTTAATAATAAAGTGTAAAAGTACTACTTACTCTATTAATACTGATTAATATTTAATAATAAAGTGTAAAAGCTCTACTTACTCTATTAATACTGATTAATATTTAATAATAAAGTGTAAAAGTACTACTTACTCTATTAGGAGAGAATGAGAGGAGAGGTAGAGAGAGGGGAGGGATAGATAGAAAGAAAGAAGGAGAGGGGGAGAAACGGAGAGAGAAAGAGTTTGCATGGCAGTGTTAATGTAAGAATAAAGGAGAGCAAGAGAGGTGAGAGATAGAGTGAGATAGGGAGGTGAGAGATAGAGTGAGATAGGGAGGTGAGAAAGGTTAGAGAGTGAGAGGAAGAGAGGAGACAGCTGTGTTTATATGTGTTCAGTAAACAGCCCGAGTCTTTTCATCACTCTCTCTCTCTCTCTGTCTCTCTCTCTCTCTCTGTCTCTCTCTCTCTCTCTCTCTCTCTCTCTCTCTCTCTTTCTCTCTCTCTCTCTCTCCACATTTACCTTTAACACTAGTGAACAGAGCCGCGCTATCAGAGCTCAGATCAGCAGCAGCCGTCCTGACGCCTCTTAGCTGAACGACTCCGAGCGCTTCTCACTGTCATTGTTTGTTATTGATAAATAAAAACAATCAACAGTGACACCGTCCAATAACACGGAGTCATAGACCAGCTCCACATGGTTTGAGGCGAGGCAGGTAGTAAGCGTAGGATAGTGTAGCGGGTATAGTGTATAATGTGGTTGGTATAGTATAGTGTAGTGAGTATAGTGTATAATGTGGTTGGTATAGTATAGTATAGTATAGTGTATAATGTGGTTGGTATAGTATAGTGTAGTGAGTATAGTGTATAATGTGGTTGGTATAGTATAGTGTAGCGGGTATAGTGTATATTGTGGTTGGTATAGTATAGTGTAGTGGGTATAGTGTATAATGTGGTTGGTATAGTATAGTGTAGTGGGTATAGTGTATAATGTGGTTGGTATAGTATAGTGTAGTGGGTATAGTGTATATTGTGGTTGGTATAGTATAGTGTAGTAGGTATAGTGTATAATGTGGTTGGTATAGTATAGTGTAGTGGGTATAGTGTATAATGTGGTTGGTATAGTATAGTGTAGTGGGTATAGTGTATAATGTGGTTGGTATAGTATAGTGTAGCGGGTATAGTGTATAATGTGGTTGGTATAGTATAGTGTAGTGGGTATAGTGTATAATGTGGTTGGTATAGTATAGTGTAGTGGGTATAGTGTATAATGTGGTTGGTATAGTATAGTGTAGAGGGTATAGTGTATAATGTGGTTGGTATAGTATAGTGTAGTGGGTATAGTGTATAATGTGGTTGTTATAGTATAGTGTAGTGGGTATAGTGTATAATGTGGTTGGTATAGTATAGTGTAGTGGGTATAATGTATAATGTGGTTGGTATAGTATAGTGTAGTGGGTATAGTGTATAATGTGGTTGGTATAGTATAGTGTAGTGGGTATAGTGTATAATGTGGTTGGTATAGTATAGTGTAGTGGGTATAGTATATAATGTGATTGGTATAGTATAGTGTAGTGGGTATAGTGTATAATGTGGTTGGTATAGTATAGTGTAGTGAGTATAGTGTATAATGTGGTTGGTATAGTATAGTGTAGTGGGTATAGTGTATAATGTGGTTGGTATAGTATAGTGTAGTAGGTATAGTGTATAATGTGGTTGGTATAGTATAGTATAGTGGGTATAGTGTATAATGTGGTTGGTATAGTATAGTGTAGAGGGTATAGTGTATAATGTGGTTGGTATAGTATAGTGTAGTAGGTATAGTGTATAATGTGGTTGGTATAGTATAGTGTAGTGGGTATAGTGTATAATGTGGTTGGTATAGTATAGTGTAGAGGGTATAGTGTATAATGCGGTTGGTATAGTATAGTGTAGTGGGTATAGTGTATAATGCGGTTGGTATAGTATAGTGTAGTGAGTATAGTGTATAATGCGGTTGGTATAGTATAGTGTAGTGAGTATAGTGTATAATGCGGTTGGTATAGTATAGTGTAGTGAGTATAGTGTATAATGTGGTTGGTATAGTACAGTGTAGTGAGTATAGTGTATAATGTGGTTGGTATAGTATAGTGTAGTGAGTATAGTGTATAATATGGTTGGTATAGTATAGTGTAGTAGGTATAGTGTATAATGTGGTTGGTATAGTATAGTGTAGTAGGTATAGTGTATAATGTGGTTGGTATAGTATAGTGTAGTGAGTATAGTGTATAATGTGGTTGGTATAGTACAGTGTAGTGAGTATAGTGTATAATGTGGTTGGTATAGTATAGTGTAGCGGGTATAGATGTTCGGAAGCGTGGTTTCTTCAGAGCCACAGCGTATCTGATTTGGGGAGGAGCATGAAAGCGGCTGGTGTAGCTGTGGCTGCTGAGTCTTAGTGTGAGTCAGTGCAGAGGAAGAGTGTGAGTGTGAGGCAGTGCAGAGGAAGAGTGTGAGTGTGAGTCAGTAGTCTGGTGAGACGCTGAGAACGCTGTATGACTGCAGGATGAATGAACAGAGTGTGTACGCTCCTGAAATGAAAGGTTGCTCAACAAAGCGGGTCATTATGGTGTTAGGAGTGAGCGACTGCAGAGAGGCGATGGACAGAATGAGTAAGAGACCTCAGAGAGAGAGAGAGAGCGAGAGAGAGAGAGGGAGGGGCTGGCGAGAGAGGTAGCGATGGAAAAAAGGGAAGTCGGACGAAGGGAGGGGGGAAATAAGAGAGGCAGAGGAGAGGAAGAGAGAGAGAGACTTCCTTCCAAGCAGATTCTAGTTTCTAGTTTGTGAAGAGCTGCTCGCTCGCTCGCCCGTCCCTGCCTCAGCGTTTCTCAAGGCCCTGTTCCCGTAACGCTGAGCGAGAGTGAGAGAGTGAGAGAGAGTGAAAGTGCACGCAGGCACAGTGGTGGAAGGAAACGGTTGAATTATGGGGGTTTCCAGAGCGCAGTGTCTCTGGGTCTCACCGCAGCTACAGCGCAGCAACCTCGCAGCAACCAACCGAAAATCACTCAACACTGACAAGAAGGACGCTCAAGAGAGATCAGATCCACCAACCCTGCTGAGAGTAGCTCTGCAGTAACTCTGGGGTAACTAGGGGGTATCTGGAGTAACTATGAGGAAGTCATGGGGTAACCATGGAGTATCTGTGAAGCAACTAGGGTAACTATGGGGTATCTGTGGAGCAACTGGGGTAACCATTGGGTATCTGTGGAGCAACTAGGGTAACTATTGGGTATCTGTGGAGTAACTCTGGGTTAAATATGGAGTATCTGTGGAGCATCTAGGGTAACCATGGTGTATCTGTGGAGTAACTCTGGGTTAAATATGGGGTATCTGTGGAGCATCTAGGGTAACCATGGTGTATCTGTGGAGTAACTCTGGGTTAAATATGGGGTATCTGTGGAGCATCTAGGGTAACCATGGAGTATCTGTGGAGTAACTCTGGGTTAAATATGGGGTATCTGTGGAGCAACTAGGGTAACTACGGGGTATCTGTGGAGCAATTGGTGTAACTATGGGACAACTCTGGAGTAACTCTGAAGCAACTACAGAGTATCCGTGGAGCAACTATACTCCAAAGTATACTCAAATCTCGAGAAACTATGGGTTCCTCCACAGATGCTCCAGGATTACCTCATTCTTACCCTTACCCAGTGTTACCCATAGTTACTCCACAGAAACCGTTATAACTGCTCTGGAGTTACTACGCAGGGACTCTAGAGTAGCTGTAGGTTAAATATGGGTTCCTCTGGAGGAACTAGGGGTATCACTGATGTAACTATGGGATAACTTTGGAGTAACTAAGGGGCATCACTGGTAGGGACTCTAGAGTAGCTGTAGGTTAACTATGGGTTACTCTGGAGGAACTATGAAGCAACTATGGGTTCCTCCACAGATGCTCCAGGATTACCTCATTCTTACCCTGTAGTCACTCCAGTGTTACCCATAGTTACTCCACAGAAACCCTATAACTGCTTTAGAGTTACTACATAGGGACTCTAGAGTAGCTGTAGGTCAACTATGGGTTCCTCTGAAGGAACTATGAAGCAACTGTGGAGCAACTATACTCCAAAGTATACTCAAATCTCGAGAAACTATGGGTTACTCCACAGATGCTCCAGGATTATCTCACTCTTACTCTGTAGTCACTCCAGTGTTACCCATAGTTACTCCACAGAAACCCTATAACTGCTTTAGAGTTACTACATAGGGACTCTAGAGTAGCTGTAGGTTAACTATGGGTTACTCTGGAGGAACTATGAAGCAACTATGGGTTCCTCCACAGATGCTCCAGGATTACCTCATTCTTACCCTGTAGTCACTCCAGTGTTGCCCATAGTTACTCCACAAAAACCCTATAACTGCTTTAGAGTTACTACATAGGGACTCTAGAGTAGCTGTAGGTCAACTATGAGTTCCTCTGGAGGAACTATAAAGCAACTGTGGAGCAACTATACTCCAAAGTATACTGAAATCTCAAGCAACTATTGGTTACTCCACAGATGCTCCAGGATTACCTCATTCTTACCCTGTAGTCAGTCCAGTGTTACCCATAGTTACTCCACAGAAACCCTATAACTGCTCTGGAGTTACTACGCAGGGACTCTAGAGTAGCTGTAGGTTAACAATGGGTTCCTCTGGAGGAACTAGGGGTATCACTGATGTAACTATGGGATAACTTTGGAGTAACTAGGGGCATCACTGGTAGGGACTCTAGAGTAGTTGTAGGTTAACTATGGGTTCCTCTGGAGAAACTAGGCGTATCATTGATGTAACTATGGGATAACTTTGGAGTAACTAAAGGGCATCACTGGTAGGGACACTATAGTATCTGTAGGTTAACTATGGGTTCCTCTGGAGGAACCATGGGGTAACAAAGGGGTATTTCTGCAGTAATTCCGGAGCATCTCTGAAGTAACTGG
Organism: Megaleporinus macrocephalus; assembly: GCA_021613375.1. Classification (NCBI taxonomy): domain Eukaryota; kingdom Metazoa; phylum Chordata; class Actinopteri; order Characiformes; family Anostomidae; genus Megaleporinus; species Megaleporinus macrocephalus. The sequence continues at coordinate 2,318,346 of CM038726.1, forward strand.
AACATCTACGCTGCCGCTGTAGCTCCAGACTCGGCCCGGCAAGCTTTCACAGCCGCCCAGTAGAAAAGGAGTGTGTGTGTTTATACTAGAGAAGCAACAACCATCACTCAGCACGAGTAATAACACGCTCCACGCTCACGCACCTGGTCGAAGAGCTGTTTGCCCGTGGTGTTCGGCAGGATGGCAAACTCCAACTCGGCGTCCATCGTGGTCACACGTACGCTGATCTGCGAGGGGCAGAGAGGAGGCAGAGCGTGAGCGGACGGACACAGGAGCGAGTATTAATGCTAACATAGAAGCAAATGAGCAAACAAGCTCCAGCTGTTCATACGAGCAGCAGGTGAGAACACAGGGTCTTATCAGACGACCTCCGCTCGACCCTGCGGAGATATCGGCGGCTCAGTATTCGGCTAGTATTATACTCCGGTTATCGGGATTGGGAAAGTGTGCCGGGCTCCGTGTGGGGGTGATAGATCACGCACCGGAATTTTGAGTACGATAAAAACAATGGAAGGAAACAGAGTGAAGGAAGACTGGAAAGAGGGAAAACACCCCCCCCCCCCCCCCCCCACCCACCACCACCACAAACACCCCGCTCCCCCGACACTACGTATCTCTGTGGCTGCCCTACTATAAAAAAACAATGACCGCAACCTCTGGTCGCCATGGCCAGCCAATCAGAGAACAGTTCGTTCTGGCATAGAATCATACGACCCCGGACGGGCGTGACCTGAAGGTGACCTGGTCAACCAGGCTCCTGCACAGGAGAGCTTCACAGCCTGGTGACTATTAGATACCAACCTCCTGTGAAAGTTCAAACATCTCATTAACAGACATACCGTCCGGTATATATGAGTATTTACTGAGAGTGTTTATAGAGTATTATCTTTTATTCTAGTGTATATGAGTGTTTATTGAGAGTGTTTATAGACTAATATCTCCTATTCTAGTGTATAGGAGTGTTTATTAAGGATCTTTATGGACTAATATCTCATATTCTAGTATTAATGAGTGTTTATTGAGGGTGTTTATAGACTAATATCTCCTCTTCTAGTGTATTTGAGTGTTTATTGAGGGTGTTTATAGACTAATATCTCCTATTATAGCGTATATGTGTTTACTGAGAGTGTTTATAGACTAATATCTCCTCTTCTAGTGTATAGAATTGTTTATTGAGGGTGTTTATAGACTAATATCTCCTATTCTAGTGTATATGTGTTTACTGAGTGTGTTTATAGACTAATATCTCCTATTATAGCGTATATGTGTTTACTGAGAGTGTTTATAGACTAATATCTCCTATTCTAGTGTATAGGAGTGTTTATTGAGGGTGTTTATAGACTAATATCTCCTATTCTAGTGTATAGAATTGTTTATTGGGAGTGTTAATAGACTAATATCTCCTATTCTAGTGTATATGTGTTTACTGAGAGTGTTTATAGACTAATATCTCCTATTCTAGTGTAAAGGAGTGTTTACTGAGTGTGTTTATAGACTAATATCTCCTACTCTAGTGTATATGTGTTTACTGAGAGTGTTTATAGACTAATATCTCCTATTCTAGTGTATATGTGTTTACTGAGGGTGTTTATAGACTAATATCTCCTATTCTAGTGTATAGAATTGTTTATTGAGGGTGTTTATAGACTAATATCTCCTATTCTAGTGTATAGGAGTGTTTATTGAGGGTGTTTATAGACTAATATCTCCTATTCTAGTGTATAGAATTGTTTATTGAGAGTGTTTATAGACTAATATCTCCTATTCTAGTGTATATGTGTTTACTGAGAGTGTTTATAGACTAATATCTCCTATTCTAGTGTAAAGGAGTGTTTATTGTTAATATAAAACACAGAGCAGTTAACCTGGACTCCTGCTGTTTGTACACATTTGGAAAGTGCGGAGGAAAAGAAGAAGGAGCCGGCTTCACCGCGACCCCTCCCTTTCTAGCTCACTGCTTGCTGAGAGCCGATGGCCGGGACAGGAAGTGCCCTCTCGGGTTTATGTTTCTGGCGTAAATTTCCTTTCTAGGTTCTTATTTGGACGCTTGAGAGTCTCCGGGCAGAGCTCTCTCACCGAACGCCGGCTCATTTGCATCAGAGAGTGTAAGCAGGTGCTCAGGAGTGATTAGTGAGCTCTGACTGATATCTCCTATTCTAGTGTATAGGAGTGTTTACTGATATCTCCTATTCTCTTATTCTAGTGTATAGGAGTGTTTACTGATATCTCCTATTCTCTTATTCTAGTGTATAGGAGTGTTTACTGATATCTCATATTCTCTTATTCTAGTGTATAGGAGTGTTTACTGATATCTCCTATTCTCTTATTCTAGTGTATAGGAGTGTTTTCTGAGGTCTGACTGATATCTCCTATTCTCTTATTCTAGTGTATAGGAGTGTTTACTGATATCTCCTATTCTCTTATTCTAGTGTATAGGAGTGTTTGCCGATATCTCCTATTCTCTTATTCTAGTGTATAGGAGTGTTTACTGAGGTCTGACTGATATCTCATATTCTCTTATTCTAGTGTATAGGAGTGTTTACTGATATCTCCTATTCTCTTATTCTAGTGTATAGGAGTGTTTACTGATATCTCCTATCCACTTATTCTAGTGTATAGGAGTGTTTACTGAGGTCTGACTGATATCTCCTATTCTCTTATTCTAGTGTATAGGAGTGTTTACTGATATCTCCTATTCTCTTATTCTAGTGTATAGGAGTGTTTACTGATATCTCCTATTCTCTTATTCTAGTGTATAGGAGTGTTTAGTGATATCTCCTATCCACTTATTCTAGTGTATAGGAGTGATTACTGAGGTCTGACTAATATATCCTATTCTAGTGTACAGGACTGTTTATTGGGGGTGTTTATAGATTAATATCTCCTATTCTAGTGTATAGGAGTGTTTATTGAGGGTGTTTATAGACTAATATCTCCTATTCTAGTGTATAGTGGTGTTTATTGAAGGTGTTTATGGACTAATACCTCCTATTCTAGTGTATAGGAGTGTTTATTGAGGGTGTTTATGGACTAATATCTCTTATTCTGGTGTATAGTGGTGTTTATTGAGGTTGTTTATGGACTAATATCTTGTATTCTAGTGTATAGGAGTGTTTATTGAGGGTGTTTATAGACTAATATCTCCTATTCTAGTGTATAGTGGTGTTTATTGAAGGTGTTTATGGACTAATATCTCCTATTCTAGTGTATAGGAGTGTTTATTGAGGGTGTTTATAGACTAATATCTCCTATTCTGGTGTATAGTGGTGTTTATTGAAGGTGTTTATAGACTAATATCTCCTATTCTAGTGTATAGTGGTGTTTATTGAAGGTGTTTATGGACTAATATCTCCTATTCTAGTGTATAGGAGTGTTTATTGAGGGTGTTTATGGACTAATATCTCCTATTCTAGTGTATAGGAGTGTTTATTGAGGGTGTTTATGGACTAATATCTCCTATTCTAGTGTATAGGAGTGTTTATTGGGGGTGTTTGTGCACTGAAATCTGAATAATCAGATAACAACGTTATAGAAAACTCCACTTTTTATGAACCCAGTGTGCCCGAAGCCGTTCCCATAGCCGTTGGCCAGAAATCCCGGGGCTGGATTCGTTCTAATGACACGTTTGATTTTACGCTTCCTCATCTAAACAGCTGCTCAGCACATTCTACACAGCGCTACGAGCTCGGAGCAGTACGTGTTAATAGGTTCTGACTGAGAGAGTGAGAGAGAGGGGCAGACACAGAAAGAGAGAGAGAGAAGGTAATAAATAGCTGAGCTGAGGCCCACACCCCCGTGTTCTGCCGGACCACAATGCCCTGCTTTATCTACCAGCTGTGAGCCTGATTACAGAAACCCCCGAGACCCCTCCTCTCTCTCTGTCGGCCGGTCAGAGTGAGACAGGGGAGTTTCGTGGCTACAAAACATAAAAACATAGACCTTTCAAACAATGTATATAAACACATTATATAACACAAATATGTTCGTACTCATTCTCACAGAACCTAAATAGGGGAAATATATATATATATAACGCATATCATACTCACTTATACTCACTATAATATATAGCCTCACTGACTATATATATCATACTTATATATAATATATACCCTCACTGACTATATATATATATATATATATATATATATATATATATATATATATATATCATACTCATTTATATATAGTCAATGAGGGTATATATCACACATATCATACTCACTTATATATAGTCAATGAGGGTATATATCACACATATCATACTCACTTATGTATAGTCAATGAGGGTATATATCATACTTATTATACTCATTTATATATAGTTAATGATGGTATATATCACACATATCATACTCATTTATATATAGTCAATGAGGGTATATATCATACTTATTATACTCATTTATATATAGTCAATGAGGGTATATATCATACTTATTACACTCATTTATATATAGTCATCATGTGCCAGAGAGAGGGCGAGAGAGGCGGAGAGAGGGAGGGAGAGAGAGAGACACACACATAGAGAGAGAGAGAGAGAGAGAGAGAGAGAGAGAGAGAGAGCTGGTTCTGGACCAGGTCCAGGCTCAGAGGAGGTGACTCAGAGCAGTTCTGGCCTCAGAGTTTCAGACGTTTCACAGACTTACATCAGCAAACTGGAGCACCAAGCAGGAACAAGGAGAACCTTCTCAAACCTTCTCTCCTCCCTTTTTTCTCCTCTCTCTCTCTCTCCTCTTTCTCTCTTTCCCCTCTCTTCCCTTCCCTTCTTTCTCTCTCTCTCTCTTTCTCTCTCTCTCTTTCTCTCTCTCTCTCTGTATCTCTCTCTCTCTCTTTCTCGCTCTCTTTCTGTATCTCTCTCTCTCTTTGTCTCTCTCTCTCTGTCTCTCTCTCTGGGTGGTGGTTGTGAGTTTGTTAGGTTATAAATAGTTTGTGTGTTCAGAAAGCAGAAACTGAGAGTGTGTTACTTCTGCTGAGGAAGGGTGTGTATATGTGTGCGAGTGAGTGGGTGTGTGTGTGTCTGTGTGTGTCTCGGCTGTGTGTGTGTGTGTGTGAGAGTAAGTGTGTGTGTCGGGTGTGGTCAGTACTGTGAGGCCGCCGGAGTCTGGAGTCACTGTTACTATATTTAGCTCACTGACACTGCCTTCATTCACCTACACACACACACACACACACACACACACACACACACACAGACACACACACAGACACACACACACACACACACACACACAAACACACATATACATACACACACACACACACACATACACTCTATCAGACACACCTCAGACCCCTCATACAGAACTAACATCACTATCCAGTCATGTGACACTAACGAGATGTCCAGACAGACGGACGACCAGATGGACAAACAATGATGCAACACGTGCATCAACAAACAACTAAACAAACAAACTAAGAGATAATCAAACAGACAGTAAAGAACAGACATGAAGAGGAATAAATAAACAGCGGAACAAAAGTACAGCTGAATGAATAAAGGGATGATAAAGGGATGAAGGAACAGTGTTGGTGATGATAAAGGAATGAAGGGATGAAGGAACAGTGTTGGTGATGATAAAGGAATAAAAGGATGAAGGAACGGTGTTGGTGAAATTGAAGGGATGAAGAAACAGTGTTGGTGATGATAAAGGGATGAAGGAACAGTGTTGGTGATAAAAGAATGAAGGGATGAAGACAGTGTTGGTGATAATAAAGGAATGAAGGGATGAAGGAACAGTGTTGGTGGTGATAAAGGAATGAAGGGATGAAGGAACAGTGTTGGTGATGATAAAGGAAGGAAGGGATGAAGGAACAGTGTTGGGGTAATAAAGGAATGAAGGGATGAATGAACAGTGTTGGTGATTATAAAGGAATGAAGGGATGAAGGAACAGTGTTGGTGATGATAAAGGAAGGAAGGGATGAAGGAACAGTGTTGGGGTAATAAAGGAATGAAGGGATGAATGAACAGTGTTGGTGATTATAAAGGAATGAAGGGATGAAGGAACAGTGTTGGTGATGATAAAGGAATGAAGGGATGAAGGAACAGTGTTGGTAATGATAAAGGAATGAAGGGATGAAGGAACTGTGTTGGTGATGATAAAGGAATGAAGGGATGAAGGAACAGTGTTGGTGGTGATAAAGGAATGAAGGGATGAAGGAACTGTGTTGGGGAAAATAAAAGAATGAAGGGATGAAGGAACTGTGTTGGGGAAAATAAAGGAATGAGGGGATGAAGACACAGTGTTGGTGATTATATAGGAATCAGGAATGAAGAGATGAAGGAACAGTGTTGGTGATGATAAAGGAATGAAGAGATGAAGGAACAGTGTTGGTGATTATAAAGGAATCAGGAATGAAGGGATGAAGGAACAGTGGTGGTGGTGATGATAAAGGAATGAAGGGATGAAGACAGTGTTGGTGATGATAAAGGAATGAAGGGATGAAGGAACAGTGTTGGTGATGATAAAGGAATCAGGAGTGAAGAGATGAAGGAACAGTGTTGGTGATTACAAATGAATCAGGAGTGAAGAGATGAAGGAACAGTGTTGGTGATTACAAATGAATCAGGAGTGAAGGGATGAAGGAACAGTGTTGGTGATTATAAAGGAATCAGGAGTGAAGGGATGAAGGAACAGTGTTGGTGATTATAAAGGAATCAGGAGTGAAGAGATGAAGGAACAGTGTTGGTGATTATAAATGAATCAGGAGTGAAGAGATGAAGGAACAGTGTTAGTGATTATAAATGAATCAGGAGTGAAGAGATGAAGGAACAGTGTTGGTGATTATAAATGAATCAGGAGTGAAGAGATGAAGGAACAGTGTTGGTGATTATAAATGAATCAGGAATGAAGAGATGAAGGAACAGTGTTGGTGATGATAAAGGAATCAGGAATGAAGGGATGAAGGAACAGTGTTGGTGATGATAAAGGAATCAGGAGTGAAGAGATGAAGGAACAGTGTTGGTGATGATAACGGAATCAGGAATGAAGGGATGAAGGAACAGTGTTGGTGATTATAAATGAATCAGGAGTGAAGAGATGAAGGAACAGTGTTGGTGATTATAAATGAATCAGCAGTGAAGAGATGAAGGAACGGTGTTAGTGATTATAAATGAATCAGGAGTGAAGGGATGAAGGAACAGTGTTAGTGATTATAAATGAATCAGGAATGAAGAGATGAAGGAACAGTGTTGGTGATTATGAATGAATCAGGATTGAAGAGATGAAGGAACAGTGTTGGTGATTATAAATGAATCAGGAATGAAGAGATGAAGGAACAGTGTTGGTGATTATAAAGGAATCAGGAGAGAAGAGATGAAGGAACAGTGTTGGTGATTATAAAGGAATCAGGAGTGAAGAGATGAAGGAACAGTGTTGGTGATTATAAAGGAATCAGGAATTAAGGGATGAAGGAACAGTGTTGGTGATTATAAAGGAAACAGGAATGAAGAGATGAAGGAACAGTGTTGGTGATTATAAAGGAATCAGGAATGAAGAGATGAAGGAAGAGTGTTGGTGATTATAAAGGGATCAGGAATGAAGAGATGAAGGAACAGTGTTGGTGATTATAAATCAATCAGGAATCAAGAGATGAAGGAACAGTGTTGGTGATTATAAAGGAATCAGGAATGAAGAGATGAAGGAACAGTGTTGGTGATTATAAAGGGATCAGGAATGAAGAGATGAAGGAAGAGTGTTGGTGATTATAAAGGGATCAGGAATGAAGAGATGAAGGAACAGTGTTGGTGATTATAAATCAATCAGGAATGAAGAGATGAAGGAACAGCGTTGGTGATCATAAAGGAATCAGGAATTAAGGGATGAAGGAACAGTGTTGGTGATTATAAAGGAATCAGGAATGAAGAGATGAAGGAAGAGTGTTGGTGATTATAAAGGAATCAGGAGTGAAGGGATGAAGGAACAGTATTGGTGATTATAAATCAATCAGGAGTGAAGAGATGAAGGAACAGTGCTGGTGATTATGAAGGAATTAGGAATGAAGAGATGAAGGAACAGTGTTGGTGATTATAAAGGAATTAGCAATGAAGAGATGAAGGAACAGTGTTGGTGATTATAAAGAAATCAGGAATGAAGAGATGAAGGAACAGTGTTAGTGATTATAAATGAATCAGGAATGAAGAGATGAAAGAACAGTGTTAGTGATTGTGAATGAATCAGGAAAGAAGAGATGAAGGAACATTGTTGGTGATTATAAAGGAATCAGGAGTGAAGAGATGAAGGAACAGTGTTGGTGATTATAAAGGAATGAAGAGATGAAGGAACAGTGTTGATGATTATAAAGGAATCAGGAGTGAAGAGATGAAGGAACAGTGTTGGTGATGATAAAGGAATGAAGAGATGAAGGAACAGTGTTGGTGATTATAAAGGAATCAGGAGTGAAGAGATGAAGGAACAGTGTTGGTGATTATAAAGGAATCAGGAATGAAGAGATGAAGGAACAGTGTTAGTGATTATAAAGAAATCAGGAATGAAGGGTTGAAGGAACAGTGTTGGTGATTATAAAGGAATCAGGAATGAAGAGATGAAGGAACAATGTTGGTGATTATAAAGGAATCAGGAATGAAGGGATGAAGGAACAGTGTTGGTGATTATAAAGGAATCAGGAGTGAAGAGATGAAGGAACAGTGTTGGTGATGATAAAGGAATGAAGGGATGAAGGAACAGTGTTGGTGATTATAAAGGAATCAGGAGTGAAGAGATGAAGGAACAGTGTTGGTGATTATAAAGGAATCAGGAATGAAGAGATAAAGGAACAGTGTTGGTGATTATAAATCAATCAGGAGTGAAGAGATGAAGGAACAGTGTTGGTGATTATAAAGGAATCAGGAATAAAGGGATGAAGGAACAGTGTTGATGATTATAAAGGAATCAGGAGTGAAGAGATGAAGGAACAGTGTTGGTGATGATAAAGGAATGAAGGGATGAAGGAACAGTGTTGGTGATTATAAAGGAATCAGGAGTGAAGAGATGAAGGAAGAGTGTTGGTGATTATAAAGAAATCAGGAATGAAGAGATGAAGGAACAGTGTTGGTGATTATAAATCAATCAGGAGTGAAGAGATGAAGGAACAGTGTTAGTGATTATAAAGGAATCAAGAGTGAAGAGATGAAGGAACAGTGTTGGTGATTATAAATCAATCAGGAGTGAAGAGATGAAGGAACAGTGTTGGTGATTATAAAGGAATCAGGAATGAAGAGATGAAGGAACAGTGTTAGTGATTATAAAGGAATCAAGAGTGAAGAGATGAAGGAACAGTGTTGGTGATTATAAAGGAGTCAGGAATGAAGGGATGAAGGAACAGTGTTGATGATTATAAAGGAATCAGGAGTGAAGAGATGAAGGAACAGTGTTGGTGATGATAAAGGAATCAGGAATGAAGAGATGAAGGAACAGTGTTGGTGATGATAAAGGAATGAAGAGATGAAGGAACAGTGTTGGTGATGATAAAGGAATGAAGAGATGAAGGAACAGTGTTGGTGATGATAAAGAAATGAAGAGATGAAGGAACAGTGTTGGTGATGATAAAGGAATGAAGGGATGAAGGAACAGTGTTGGTGATAAAGGATTGAAGGTTTATGTTTTGGTGATGCTGGTTAGTTTTGACTAACCAGCTGACTCTGAAACTGGTTTGAGTGGGTGGGGCCAGAGAGATGTCAGCCCTGTGATTGGTTGAGGGAATGATTACATAAGCGTTACCCAGGATTAGGAGACATATGGTGATATATACATACTCTAGCGACAAACTCATAAAACATACTGTCTACGTTTACTTTGAGGGTGCAGAAGAACAAGACCCTCTACACGCTGACCACCTTGGACGTCCCACTGACCACAGCCTCTCACTCACAAACCCAGATATCCAAACTGAAGCTCTTGTTCTGAGAAGAACCAGGTCAAGATGAATGGATACAATCAGAGGAACCTTTAACCAGAAGCCTGAAGACCTCAGAAGATGGACGTTCTGGAGAACCACCATCCATATGACCATCAGCTAACTGAACTACGGCCAGTGACCTGCTGCCTTTGCTTCTCCAGGTGACATCTACTCCCTCACGTCCAACGTTCACACTCACTCACTCCGCACACACACACTCAGAGTGTAACTTACATTCGGAGTGCAAGGAGAACCTCAGCGCTGTAATGCTCCTCCATTGAGATGTCGACTGTCCAGCAAACCCTTTCTCCTACAAGAACTTTCTGCCCACCGCCCACAGCGTCGCCTTATTAAAGACTGTTAATCTGCCCCCGTGTGTACGAGTTTAATCCCCCCAACACACACCCCCGACCCCCCGAGTCCATGTATCTACCCCTTGTTTACTCTAGAACCAGAACTGTGTCCAGTCTACAACACAAACAGCATCTGCCTTCCCCATCCTGGAATGCTGAGGGATGTTCTATCCGGTTCTAGATAATTCTGAAGTACTTGGCGAGTGCTGATGAACCTTAGCAGGGGTGGTGGGAGCTAAAGAGGGTGGGGGGGGTCTGGAATGTTCCTGCTTTACATTCAGATAAGAATGTCTGAGCGCATGTTTACGGCCCAGTGCAGAAAGATTACAGAACATGAAGTCTATACACAGAGAGTATATACACATAGAGTATATAGAGAGTAAGCTGTATATAAAGAGTAAACTGTATAAAGAGTAAAGTTTATAGAGAGTAAAGTGTATAGAGAGAGTAAAGTTTATATAGAGTAAAGTGTGTATATAGAGAGTAAAGTGTATATAGAGAGTAAAGTGTGTATATAAAGAGAGTAAAGGGTATATAGAGAGTAAAGTGTGTATATAGAGAGAGTAAAGTGTATAGAGAGAGTAAAGTGTATATAGAGACAGTAAAGGGTATATATAGAGAGTAAAGTTTATAGAGAATAAAGTGTATAGAGAGAGTAAAGTTTATAGAGAGTGAAGTGTGTATATAGAGAGAGTAAAATGTATATAGAGAGTAAAGTGTTTATATAGAGACAGTAAAGGGTATATAGAGGGTAAAGTGTGTATATAGAGAGAGTAAAGGGTGTATAGAGAGTAAAGTATGTATATAGAGAGAGTAAAGGGTGTATAGAGAGTAAAGTGTGTTTATAGAGTGAGTAAAGTGTATATAGAGAGAGTAAAGTGTATATAGAGAGTAAAGTGTGTATATAGAGAGAGTAAAGGGTATATAGAGAGTAAAGTGTGTATATAGAGAGTAAAGTGTATATAGAGAGTAAAGGGTATATAGAGAGTAAAGTGTGTATATAGAGAGAGTAAAGGGTATATAGAGAGTAAAGTGTATGTAGAGAGTAAAGGGTATATAGAGAGTAAAGTGTGTATACAGAGAGTAAAGTGTATATAGAGAGAGTAAAGTGTATAGAGAGAGTAAAGTTTATAGAGAGTAAAGTGTGTATATAGAGAGAGTAAAGTGTATATAGATAGTAAAGTGTGTATATAGAGAGAGTAACGGGTATATAGAGAGTAAAGTGCGTATATAGAGAGAGTAAAGGGTATACAGAGAGTAATGGGTATATAGAGAGTAAAGTGTGTACATAGAGAGAGTAAAGGGTGTATAGAGAGTAAAGTGTGTATATAGAGAGAGTAAAGGGTATATAGAGAGTAAAGTGTGTATATAGAGAGAGTAAAGTGTGTATATAGAGAGTAAAGTGTGTATATAGAGAGTAAAGTGTGTATATAGAGAGTAAAGTGTTTATACAGAGAAAGTAAAGGGTATATAGAGAGTAAAGTGTGTAGATAGAGAGAGTAAAGGGTGTATAGAGAGTAAAGTGTGTATATAGAGTGAGTAAAGGGTATATAGAGAGTAAAGTGTGTATATAGAGAGAGTAAAGGGTATATAGAGAGTAAAGTGTGTATATAGAGAGAGTAAAGTGTGTATATAGAGAGAGTAAAGGGTATATAGAGAGTAATGGGTATATAGACAGTAAAGTGTGTATATAGAGAGAGTAAAGGGTATATAGAGAGTAATGGGTATATAGACAGTAAAGTGTGTATATAGAGAGAGTAAAGGGTGTATAGAGAGTAAAGTGTGTATATAGAGAGAGTAAAGTGTGTATATAGAGAGAGTAAAGGGTATATAGAGAGTAAAGTGTGTGTATAGAGAGAGTAAAGTGTGTATATAGAGAGTAAAGGGTATATAGAGAGTAAAGAGAAGAGAGAGAGACAGGAGAGAGGGGGAAAGAGAGAGATGGAAAGGGGGGAAAGAGAGAGAGAGGGAGAGAGGGGGGGAAGAGAGAGAGAGAGAGAGAGAGAGAGAGGGAAAGAGAGAGAGAGAGAGGGAGAGAGAGATAGAGGGAAAGAGAGAGAGGGAGAGAGAGAGAGAGATAGAGGGAAAGAGAGAGAGAGGGAGAAAGAGAGATAGAAGGAAAGAGAGAGAGTGAGGGAGAGAGGGGGGGGAAGAGAGGGAGGGAAAGAGAGATAGGGAGGGAAAGAGAGAGATAGAGAGAGAGAGAGAGAGAGAGACAGAGAGAAAGAGAGAGAGAGAGAGATACAGAGAGAGAGAGAGATACAGAGAGAGAGAGAGAGATAAAAAGAGAGAGAGAGAGATACAGAGAGAGATAGAGAGAGAGAGAGAGAGAGAGAGAGAGAGAGAGAGGGAGAGAGAGAGGGAGAGAGAGAGAGATAGAAGGAAAGAGAGAGAGAGAGGGGGGGTAAAGAGAGGGAGGGAAAGAGAGAGAGAGGGAGGGAAAGAGAGAGATAGAGAGAGAGAGAGATAGATAGAGAGAGAGAGAGAGAGAGATACAGAGAGAGAGAGAGAGAGAGAGAGAGAGAGATACAGAGAGAGCGAGAGAGAGAGAGAGCGAGAGAGATACGGAGAGAGAGAGAGAGATACAGAGAGAGATACAGAGAGAGAGAGAGAGAGAGAGAGAGAGAGAGATACAGAGAGAGCAAGAGAGAGAGAGAGAGCGAGAGAGATACAGAGAGAGAGAGAGAGAGAGAGAGATACAGAGAGAGAGGGAGAGAGAGAGAGAGATACAGAGAGAGAGAGAGAGAGAGAGAGATACAGAGAGAGAGAGAGAGAGGTTGGTTGACTGCAGTAACTGTGCTGTACAGGAAAAGGGGGTCTGTGAACCGCGTCTCTCTGAAACTCCTAATAAGGTCTTTCTTGAGCAACGCCGTCAAACTCGACCAGCCCAGAACAGGAAACAGCAGAACAGGAAGTGATGTAAGCACAGAAATCTTGAGTCACTGTGAGACTCAGTGTCAGAGCGAGAGTACACACTTCAGTGGTCTGCCAGGTCTGTACGATACTGCATACACACCACAATCACCATATATATATATATATATATATATATATATCGTATACGCTGCGGGACCACCCGTCTGCGGGACCACCCGTCTGCATCCTCAGTGCTAAAGCTCAGTGAATCAGTGCTTATATACTAATTACAGTGGTTATGCTTGAACTGGGTTAGAAAGCTTTCTAGAACTACTGTGGAGCCACCAAAAACTGATGGAAACCTATGGGAGGAATGAGGGATGAATAAACGACAAATAGAGGAGTGCGGGTCAGTATGACTGTGGATTAGAGGTTGGGGGTCTGCCCTGAGTGAGTACAGGCAGTTTGGAGGCTGTAGGTTAAATGAAACCATGAGGATTGGTTGTGACCGAAAATGAATGGGACCCTATGGGAGGAACGAGGGATGAATAAACGACAAATAGAGGAGTGTGGGTCGGTATGTCTGTGGATTAGAGTCTGCTCTGAGTGAGTACAGACAGTTTGGAGGCTGTAGGTTAAATGAAACCATGAGGTTTGGGTGTGACCGAAAATGAATGGGACCCTATGGGAGGAACAAGGGATGAATAAACGACAAATAGAGGAGTGCGGGTCAGTATGCCTGTGGATTAGAGTCTACTCTGAGTGAGTACAGGCAGTTTGGAGGCTGTTGATTCAATAAAAATGTGATGTTTGGGTTTGGCCTAAAATGAATGGGACCCTATGGGAGGAAGGAGGGATGAATAAACGACAAACGAACGAGTGCAGGTCAAACCAACACCGCAGTCGTTGTCGGGGGTCCGCCCTGAGTCACTGTATGTGAAATGGTGTCTGTGGGTTGAGCAGAAGTTCAGTAGATTAGCAGCACTTCTCCATCCTATTCATTCTCTATGGGGCAGAATTCCCAAATCCGTGCATTCGATCAAAAAGCTGCACGCAAGCCCGAATCCCAAAATCAGACCGGACACTCCGGAGCCGGAACGGGGTGAGTTACGTGGCGAAGATCAGGCAACCTGATACCGACTCACCACAGCACTGGAGTGAGCGTGGTGTGAAGTGTGGGGTTCACCTCGACTCGGCTAATGAGTAATAACGGGCGGAGGCGTTAACGGGAATTCCAGGCAAGTCAATACAAGATCCCGGTCTGAGTTCCGGAACCACAGACATCTTCATTACAGACCATACGACCCCACAGCACCCACGGCTTTCTGCACCGACCTGTAATTCCCAGACCATCCAATTAATCTAGTTATCCTGATCCGGAATGATCCGGAATGATCCGGAATGATCTGGAATGATCCGGAATGATCTGCAATGATCCAGAATTCCGGTATCGGGGTCACACAACACTGAACAAAGTTTCATGTGTTCTGATTCTGCTCCAATTCTTTTTAGATTAAGTTGTTTGAGTGGCACGGTGGTGTAGTGGTCAGCACTGTCAAAGTACTATATGAAGTAAATACTAAATATTAAGTGCAATACATATGAAGTACTAAATACTATGTGTAATATATATGAACTACTAAGTGTAATACATATGAAGTACTAAATACTATGTGTAATATATATGAACTACTAAGTGTAATACTAAATTCTGTGTGCAATATATACTAAGTACTAAGTGTAATACTAAATACTGTGTGCAATATATACTAAGTACTAAGTGTAATACTAAATACTGAGTGCAATATATACTAAGTACTTAGAGTAAAACTAAATACTGTGTGCAATATATACGAAGTACTAAGTGTAATACTAAATACTGTGCGCAACATAGACAAAGTACTAAGTATAATACTAAATACTGTGCGCAATATATACAAAATACTAAGTATAATACTAAATATTGTGCGGAATGTATACAAAGTACTAAGTATAATACTAAATACTGAGTAGAATATATACAAAGTACTAAGTTTAATACTAAATACTGTGTGCAACATATACAAAGTACTAAGTATAATACTAAATACTGTGTGCAAAATATACTAAGTACTAAATGTAATACTAAACACTATGTGCAACATATACTAAGTACTAGGTGTAATACTAAATACTGTGTGTAACATATACAAAGTACTAAATGTAAAACTAAATACTGTTTACAATATATACTCAGTACTAAATGTAATACTAAATACTGTGTGTAACATATACAAAGTACTAAATGTAATATTAAATATTGTGTGTAACATACAAAGTACTAAATGTAATACTAAATGCTGTGTGTAACATATACAAAGTACTATGTGTGTTTGTGATTATACACAAAGTACTAAATGTAATACTAAATACTGTGTGTAACATATACAAAGTACTAAATGTAATACTAAATACTGTGTGTAACATATACAAAGTACTAAATGTAATACTAAATGCTGTGTGTAACATATACAAAGTACTAAATGTAATACTAAATGCTGTGTGTAACATATACAAAGTACTAAATGTAATACTAAATACTGTGTGTAACATATACAAAGTACTATGTGTGTTTGTGATATACACAAAGTACTAAATGTAATACTAAATACTGTGTGCAATATATACTAAGTACTAAGTGTAATACTAAATACTGTCTGAAATATATATTATATATATATTAGTACATTAGATAAATTATATATAGATAAAATATATATATATACAGACCCCCGAGCACAATCCAAGTGTGGTCCATCCCTCGTTCCTCCCAAACTCTAATCCACACAGATACCACCACACACTCCTCTATCTGTCGTTCATTCATCCCTCCTTCCTCCCATAGACTCCCACTCATTTTCAACCACATCTAAAAACGCAATAGAACCAATCGGTAAACACTCTGTATGCCATGGCAACCTGCTAGCAATGCCAAAGCAACAACCTGGGACGCCATAGCAACCAGCCAGCAACACCACAGGAACCATCAAAAACTATACTAAACTATACTGAAGAAAACAAAAACTTAACTTTCAGTGTAAGTCAATGTATATGTATATATATACATACATACACGTACACACAGAAATGTTCCAGAAGTATCTGGACAGTTGATACTAACACTCATTAACCCATTCATATCCAAGAGCTGCACTCAGTACAATGAGGGGAAACGTCTACTCATATAATTTGTAGGCCCACATTATATACACCGCCTCCATCCACAGTCCACAATAAAGTCACGAAAGCCCCCCATCTCTGTCCCCCCGTAGAGTTTACTGTATCGCTTTCACCGCTGAGCGACTGTTATCTCCACATCAGGCCACGCCACAACAAGATGGAGACAGGAAGCTGCCACCAGCAGAGCAGACCGTGGCGGCACGCGTGCAACGCTGCCTCCGCTCAACTGCCTCCGCTCAACTGCCTCCGCTCAACTGCCTCCAGAGTCATAGCGAGAAGCTGGGACCCAAAAATCGTCCAAAGACAAACAAGCATCTCCAGAACTTCCTCACTTTCAATGGAAGTCAATGGAACCAGAACAGTTTCAGAGTGTTTCTATTAACTAGACATATAAACTAACTCTATATATATAGTTTATAGTTTATAGTTTATATTATATATTATATATATATATATTGGGTTAAACAGGAGTACAGATCCTCTGAGGCGCCAGTAGGTCCTCCTGCTCTTCTCTTTTAGTTTTCAGGCCACCACGCCTGAAACTGTGCTCTGCTTCCTCGCTCCCCTCGCAAGCCCCGCCCCTCCTGTTCTCTGATTGGCCAGAAGTTCGCGCATCAACTGTGCGAGCGACAAGACCCGTCCACCCCCACCACCCCACCCAACCCCACCCCAGCCCGGCCGCTGGCTCTACAGCACTCTGGAAGAGACGAGAGGCAGCCAGTCAGAGGGCGAGAGGGGCGTGGCTTGTCTTGGTAGAAAAGATAAATAAAGAAAAAAGGCTTTGCTAAGAAGCAGTCAATCAGAGCGCCGGAGGGGCGTGGCTTGTCTTAACAGTGGTTGAAAAAAGAAGTATAAAAAAGACGCTTTGCTGAGAAGCATCCAATCAGAGCATGCGGGGGGCGTGGCTTGTCTTAGCACTGGGAGCGAAAAAAATGAAAAGATACGCTAAAAAAATATGCTTCGCTGAAGGGTAGCCAATCAGAGCGCAAGACGGGCGTGGCTTGTCCTAGCACAGGGCGAAAAAAAAATATATATATATAAAATATATAAATACAAACTTTGCTGAGAGGTAGCCAATCAGAGCGCAGGAGGGGCGTGGCTTTTCTTGACACTGCGCAGAAAAAATATATTAAAAATAGGTTTCGCTGAGAAGTAGCCAATCAGACCACAAGAGGGGCGTGGCTCGTCTTACCACTGGGCGGGAAAAGAAACAGATAAATAAAAAAAAAGAAAGAAAGAGAAAGATTGCGCCATGAAGTTCCTTCCGGCCCCTCCCCCTAGCGACGAGCGCGAGGAACTCGCAACGTCGTCAAGTAGCGCGAGCCAGCGCTTTGATTCCGTTCATCACGGAAAAGTGTGATTTTCCAGCGTCTGACTGGCAGAAAAGTGTCCAAAACGAACCAAACACGAGCCACAAAGCGCCGAACCGAGCTCACGCGCAGCCCCGGAGCCCGTCTCGCGGCCACCAGGCTGGCGGCTCTGAGCCCGAATAACGGTCCATCCTCCCCGCGACAACAAAAGACACATCCGGAGCTGGAGCTCGACCCGGAGCCCGCTTACCGAGCACGGACCCGCAGCGCGCGTTCGACACGGCTCGAGCTCCGGCAGGAAGTCCGGTTCTCCTCTCAGAACAGAACAGAAGAAGTTAGTGCGTAACGAGCGGGTCGGTGTGAGGCGCTTCCTCTCCGTCATCACCGCTACGGCGTTAGCTCGGAGCTAATTCGCCGAAGAGAGGGAGGATAGATAGATAGATAGATAGATAGATAAATAAATAAATAAATAAATAAATAAATAAATAAACAGCCCAACAGCGTCAACCGGTGGGCTCGAGTCCCTCCCGGAGCGCGCGTGCGGGGCAGAGAGCGGTCTCA
>CM038726.1:2341545-2364045 GCA_021613375.1 Megaleporinus macrocephalus
ACATACTATACTGAAATGAACATGGACTCCAACTGGTTACCACCAACCTTCTACCTTCATTAGGTGTCACCATTACTCCCATTGGTACCACAGAGGAACACAAACACCACAAAACACTCATCAGTTGTCTTTCTGGGGTCATTACTGGGGACGGGGCTTACCAGCCCACCGTGAAGTCAGTAGTGAAGTGGGACGTGTTCAATCAGACACTAATATTAGTGGCTTTTATCAGATTTTATTACTTCATACCTTCAGTTTCGAGTATTTTTGGTCTCCGAGAGACAGGCGTCCGGTCCTGTTTGGCTGGAAACAACTGACCAGTGATGTCACAAACTCAAAAATCTATTTCCAGAACATTGCTGTGTTGTGTTGTGAACCCAAATTGTGAAATACTGAGGAGGACCATACTTAGTATTTATCACAGAACCCTGAGGAGGTCAATACCCAACCTCACCACCACAAGTTACACACCGCTCCTTTAATACTGGGTTCCAAAGCTAACAAGACTTTTTAATTATATTTAAATTATTACGATTATTATATTATTTTCTTCCATTCAGACCACATGACTGTAATAATACTGTATTAATTTTGTTATATGATTAAAATCTTTAATAACAAAACCGAACAAAAAGCTTTAAAAAAAAAGGCTTATGCTATGCTACATGCTAATGCGTTTACATACAAAACTGTCCTTAAATCCTATCAGCGAAATATATTTCAAGCATACTTGAGACAAAAAAACATCCTAGTAATTATATATCAGATTTTTATGGTATTTGGGTTCGAATTTGTGGTAATAAGTAACAAAAAATAATAATAATAATTGTAAACACGAACGTAAACAGAGCTAGACGCTAAGACGCAGCCGAGGCTACTGTTTGTAAATGATTTAAAGTAAAATAAATAAGCTAAATATTAAAAACAGGCATATATACACATATTTTTTACTATAATTAATAAAACCGAGGAATAAATGAACGGATTGTTTCAGAACTGAGCGCGGAAAGCTGCAGGCGGAACCACAGCGCGAGCTCCTGGTTCCGGGGGGACGGTGTTGAAAGACGCGCCGCTAGTTCCGGAGGCTGTATTGTTGCCCCGGGTCGGTTCTGCCCCGCTCGTTCTGCCCCGGTTAGCGCGGTTCTGTCCCCCGCTCGCGAGTCTCTGATGATGAAGATGAAGCAGAAGCAGAAGCTGCGGCACGTGGTGGCCTGGATGAGTCGCGCGGAGTGGGAGCAGCTGCTCGAGAACCTGCACTCCGGACAGGCGGCGCTGCAGACGCACGCGCTGCACAGACTCAGCGCGTGGAAGGGCAGGTAGGGGCTCGAGAGAGGGGGCAAAAGGGGTAGAAGAGGGTAAAAGAGGCTAAACGTGTGCGAGATGGTGGCAGGAGAGGCAGATAGACAGATGCTGTGGGAGGTAGGGTATGAGGGGCAGTTGGGGACGTGGAAAGGGGGCAGTAGGAGCTCGAGAGAGGGACACATGGGGTAAAAGTGGGTAAGAGGAGCAGAGAAGGGGGTAAAAGGGTCAGATAAAGCAGAGAGATGGTGAATGGGGGCAGTTAGGGAGCCAGGGTAGGGGAGAGCCAGAGAGATGGGGTATGAGGAGCAGCTAGGAGCATAAGATGTAAGTGAGTGGGGCAGATAAGGCAAAGAGATAGGGTAGGAAGGCTACTAGGCATGTGAAAGGGGGTAGAATAGGCAAGAGTGATGGGGTATGAGGAGCAGGTAGAGGCGTGAGATGGGGTAGGAGGGGCAGGTGGAGGTAAAAGGAGCTGGAGGGGTGGGGTAGGGGGGCAGGAGGGTGTGTTAATGGGCAGTGGGTGACTCCTGTCCTGTGTTGCGCTGCAGGTTTGGGAACAGCACTCCGGTTGCCGTGGAGAGCACAGCCAACCTGGTCCGTTGCCAGGTTCTGGACAGCACCGGCAAACTGCAGGGAGACGATCTGGTGATGCTGTACGGCATGGCACTGATCAGGTAATGACCTCACTCCATCAAACCCTCACAGCCATGTTCAACATCACTACCTGACCTCACTAACACTCAATCAAACCCTCACAGCCATGTTCAACATCACTACCTGACCTCACTAACACTCAATCAAATCCTCACAGCCATGTTCAACATCACTACCTGACCTCACTGACACTCAATCAAATCCTCACAGCAATGTTCAACATCACTACCTGACCTCACTAACACTCAATCAAATCCTCACAGCAATGTTCAACATCAGTACCTGACCTCACTAACTCTCAATCAAACCCTCACAGCAATGTTCAACATCAGTACCTGACCTCACTAACACTCAATCAAATCCTCACAGCAATGTTCAACATCAGTACCTGACCTCACTATCACTCAAACACATCCTCACAGCAATGTTCAACATCAGTACATGACCTCACGCTATTTTAATAACATTGATGCTGATAAATGTGATGACAACAATGATGATGTTGTTTATAATGATGATGGTGGTCATGGTAATAATAATAATCATGATGGTAGTGATGATGGTGATGATAGTGATGTTGATGTTGATGGTGATGGTAGTGATGTTGATAGTGATGTTGATGGTGATAATAGTGATGGTAGTGATGTTGATGGTGATGGTAGTGATGTTGATAGTGATGTTGATTGTGACGATAGTAATGGTAGTGATGTTGATGGTGATGTCAGTGATGTTGATAGTGATGGTAGTGATGTTGATGGTGATGGTAGTGATGTTGATAGTGATGTTGATGGTGAGGATAGTAATGGTAGTGATGTTGATGTTAGTGATGTTGATGGTGATGTTAGTGATGTTGATGGTGAGGATAGTAATGGTAGTGATGTTGATGGTGTTGATAGTGATGTTGATAGTGGTGATGTGAATGATGTTGATGGTGATGGTGGTGATCATGGTGATGTTGATAATAATGATGATGCTGATGTCCACTGTTGATGATGATGTTGGTGATGGTAGTGATGATGATGGTGATGAAGGGTTGTGTAGATAATGTATTGTGTGTGTGTGTTTAGGTTTGTTAATCTTATCCTGGAGCGGAAGCAGGGGAAAGTCGCCAAATCGCTCCGACGTCTAGCCAGCAAGGTGAGTCCGAGACGTGTTCCCGCCGGACGGTGCTGATCGGAACGCCGAAGTGTCCGATTACTTGTTGCGTTCCATGTTAGCTATGTTAGCACGGCAGCTCCAGAACTCTTTCTCTTTCTTCTCCCAGCTGAATATTCCGGAGTGGATCGTCAACCTGAGACACGACATGACTCACCGCAGACTGCCCTCTCTCAAATGGTGCCGCAAAGGTAAGACGTACCGGTCAGCCATAACATCAGACCACCTCCTCATTTCTCCACCCACTGTCCACTGTATCAGCTCCACTGACCATACAGGACCTCCACTCACTGTCCACTGTATCAGCTCCACTGACCCTACAGGACCTCCACTCACTGTCCACTGTATCAGCTCCACTGACCATACAGGAGCTCCACTCACTGTCCACTGTATCAGCTCCACTGACCACACAGGAGCTCCACTCACTGTCCACTGTATCAGCTCCACTGACCATACAGGACCTCCACTCACTGTCCACTGTATCAGCTCCACTGACCATACAGGACCTCCACTCACTGTCCACTGTATCAGCTCCACTGATCATACAGGACCTCCACTCACTGTCCACTGTATCAGCTCCACTGACCATACAGGACCTCCACTCACTGTCCACTGTATCAGCTCCACTGACCATACAGGACCTCCACTCACTGTCCACTATATCAGCTCCACTGACCATACAGGACCTACACTCACTGTCCACTGTATCAGCTCCACTGACCATACAGGACCTCCACTCACTGTCCACTGTATCAGCTCCACTGACCATACAGGACCTCCACTCACTGTCCACTGTATCAGCTCCACTGACCATACAGGAGCTCCACTCACTGTCCACTGTATCAGCTCCACTGACCATACAGGACCTCCACTCACTGTCCCCTGTATATATATATATATTATATATATATATATATATATATATATATATATATATATATATATATATGTATGTGTGTGTGTGTAGATATAAGGAGATGGTGTTGATGTATGTATATATATATATATGTGTGTGTGTAGATATGAGGAGGTGGTGTTGATCTATGTATACATATGTGTGTGTGTGTGTAGATATGAGGAGGTGGTGTTGATGTATGTGTGTGTGTGTGTAGATATAATGAGGTGGTGTTGATGTGTATATATATATGTGTGTGTGTGTGTGTGTGTGTGTGTGTGTGTGTGTGTGTGTGTAGATATGAGGAGGTGGTGTTGATGTGTATATATATGTGTGTGTGTAGTGTGAGGAGGTGGTGTTGATGTGTGTGTGTGTGTGTGTGTGTGTGTGTGTGTGTGTAGATATGAGGAGGTGGTGTATATATGTGTGTATAGATAGGAGGTGGTGTATATATGTGTGTGTAGATAGGAGGTGGTGTATATATGTGTGTGTGTAGATATGAGGAGATGGTGTATATATGTATGTGTAGAAAGAGGAGGTGGTGTTGATGTGTGTATAGTGTGTGTAGATATGAGGAGGTGGTGTTAATATGTGTGTGTAGATATGAGGAGGTGGTGTTGATGTGTGTGTGTATATATATGTGTGTGTGTGTAGATATGAGGAGGTGGTGTTGATGTGTATATATGTGTGTGTGTGTGTGTGTGTGTGTGTATGTGTAGATATGAGGAGGTGGTGTATATATGTGTGTGTAGATATGAGGAGGTGGTGTATATATGTGTGTGTGTAGATATGAGGAGGTGGTGTATATATGTGTGTGTGTAGATATGAGGAGGTGGTGTTGATGTGTATATATATGTGTGGTGTAGTGTGAGGAGGTGGTGTTGATGTGTGTGTGTGTGTGTGTGTGTGTGTGTGTGTGTGTAGATATGAGGAGGTGGTGTATATATGTGTGTATAGATAGGAGGTGGTGTATATATGTGTGTGTAGATAGGAGGTGGTGTATATATGTGTGTGTGTAGATATGAGGGATGGTGTATATATGTATGTGTAGAAAGAGGAGGTGGTGTTGATGTGTGTATATGTGTGTGTAGATATGAGGAGGTGGTGTTAATATGTGTGTGTAGATATGAGGAGGTGGTGTTGATGTGTGTGTGTATATAATGTGTGTGTGTGTAGATATGAGGAGGTGGTGTTGATGTGTATATATGTGTGTGTGTGTGTGTGTATGTGTAGATATGAGGATGGTGTATAGGTGTATGTGTGTGTAGATAGGGTGGCGTATATATGTGTGTGTGTGTGTAGATATGAGGAGGTGGTGATATGTGTGTGTGTAGATATGAGGAGGGTGGTGTATATATGTGTGTGTAGATATGAGGAGGTGGCGTATATATGTGTGTGTGTGTGTGTAGATATGAGGAGGTGGTGTATATGTGTGTGTGTAGATATGAGGGGTGGTGTATATGTGTGTGTGTAGATATGAGGTGGTGTATATGTGTGTGTGTAGATATGAGGAGGTGGTGTATATGTGTGTGTGTAGATATGAGGAGGTGGTGTATATGTGTGTGTGTAGATATGAGGAGGTGGTGTATATATGTGTGTGTGTGTAGATATGAGGAGGTGGTGTATATATGTGTGTGTGTAGATATGAGGAGGTGGTGTATTATGTGTGTGTAGATATGAGGAGGAGGTGGCGTATATATGTGTGTGTGTGTGTGTGTAGATATGGGAGGTGGTGGTGTATATGTGTGTGTGTAGATATGAGGAGGTGGTGTATATGTGTGTGTGTAGATATGAGGAGGTGGTGTATATGTGTGTGTGTAGATATGAGGAGGTGGTGTATATGTGTGTGTGTAGATATGAGGAGGTGGTGTATATGTGTGTGTGTAGATATGAGGAGGTGGTGTATATGTGTGTGTGTAGATATGAGGAGGTGGTGTTGATGTGTATATATGTGTGTGTGTGTATGTGTAGATATGAGGAGGTGGTGTATATATGTGTGTGTGTAGATATGAGGAGGTGGTGTATATGTGTGTGTGTAGATATGAGGAGGTGGCGTATATATATGTGTGTGTGTAGATATGAGGAGGTGGTGTATATGTGTGTGTGTAGATATGAGGAGGTGGTGTATATGTGTGTGTGTAGATATGAGGAGGTGGTGTATATGTGTGTGTGTAGATATGAGGAGGTGGTGTATATGTGTGTGTGTAGATATGAGGAGGTGGTGTAAATGTGTGTGTGTAGATATGAGGAGGTGGCGTATATATGTGTGTGTGTGTGTGTAGATATGAGGAGGTGGTGTATATGTGTGTGTGTAGATATGAGGAGGTGGCGTATATATGTGTGTGTGTGTGTAGATATGAGGAGGTGGTGTATATGTGTGTGTGTAGATATGAGGAGGTGGTGTATATGTGTGTGTGTAGATATGAGGAGGTGGTGTATATGTGTGTGTGTAGATATGAGGAGGTGGTGTATATGTGTGTGTGTGTGTGTGTGTGTGTAGATATGAGGAGGTGGTGTTGATGTGTATATATATGTGTGTGTGTAGTGTGAGGAGGTGGTGTTGATGTGTGTGTGTGTGTGTGTGTGTGTGTGTGTGTGTGTGTAGATATGAGGAGGTGGTGTATATATGTGTGTATAGATAGGAGGTGGTGTATATATGTGTGTGTAGATAGGAGGTGGTGTATATATGTGTGTGTGTAGATATGAGGAGATGGTGTATATATGTATGTGTAGAAAGAGGAGGTGGTGTTGATGTGTGTATATGTGTGTGTAGATATGAGGAGGTGGTGTTAATATGTGTGTGTAGATATGAGGAGGTGGTGTTGATGTGTGTGTGTATATATATGTGTGTGTGTGTAGATATGAGGAGGTGGTGTTGATGTGTATATATGTGTGTGTGTGTGTGTGTATGTGTAGATATGAGGAGGTGGTGTATATATGTGTGTGTAGATATGAGGAGGTGGTGTATATATGTGTGTGTGTGTAGATATGAGGAGGTGGTGTATATATGTGTGTGTGTAGATATGAGGAGGTGGTGTTGATGTGTATATATATGTGTGTGTGTAGTGTGAGGAGGTGGTGTTGATGTGTGTGTGTGTGTGTGTGTGTGTGTGTGTGTGTGTGTAGATATGAGGAGGTGGTGTATATATGTGTGTATAGATGTGTGTGTAGATAGGAGGTGGTGTATATATGTGTGTGTGTAGATATGAGGAGATGGTGTATATATGTATGTGTAGAAAGAGGAGGTGGTGTTGATGTGTGTATATGTGTGTGTAGATATGAGGAGGTGGTGTTAATATGTGTGTGTAGATATGAGGAGGTGGTGTTGATGTGTGTGTGTATATATATATGTGTGTGTGTGTAGATATGAGGAGGTGGTGTTGATGTGTATATATGTGTGTGTGTGTGTGTATGTGTAGATATGAGGAGGTGGTGTATATGTGTGTGTGTAGATATGAGGAGGTGGTGTATATATGTGTGTGTGTGTAGATATGAGGAGGTGGTGTATATATGTGTGTGTGTAGATATGAGGAGGTGGTGTATATATGTGTGTGTAGATATGAGGAGGTGGCGTATATATGTGTGTGTGTGTGTAGATATGAGGAGGTGGTGTATATGTGTGTGTGTAGATATGAGGAGGTGGTGTATATATGTGTGTGTAGATATGAGGAGGTGGCGTATATGTGTGTGTGTGTGTGTAGATATGAGGAGGTGGTGTATATGTGTGTGTGTAGATATGAGGAGGTGGTGTATATGTGTGTGTGTAGATATGAGGAGGTGGTGTATATGTGTGTGTGTAGATATGAGGAGGTGGTGTATATGTGTGTGTGTAGATATGAGGAGGTGGTGTATATGTGTGTGTGTAGATATGAGGAGGTGGTGTATATGTGTGTGTGTAGATATGAGGAGGTGGTGTATATATGTGTGTGTGTGTAGATATGAGGAGGTGGTGTATATATGTGTGTGTAGATATGAGGAGGTGGCGTATATATGTGTGTGTGTGTAGATATGAGGAGGTGGTGTATATGTGTGTGTGTAGATATGAGGAGGTGGTGTATATGTGTGTGTGTGTAGATATGAGGAGGTGGTGTATATGTGTGTGTGTAGATATGAGGAGGTGGTGTATATGTGTGTGTGTAGATATGAGGAGGTGGTGTATATGTGTGTGTGTAGATATGAGGAGGTGGTGTATATGTGTGTGTGTAGATATGAGGAGGTGGTGTATATGTGTGTGTGTAGATATGAGGAGGTGGTGTTGATGTGTATATATGTGTGTGTGTGTGTGTGTAGATATGAGGAGGTGGTGTATATATGTGTGTGTGTGTAGATATGAGGAGGTGGTGTATATGTGTGTGTGTAGATATGAGGAGGTGGTGTATATGTGTGTGTGTAGATATGAGGAGGTGGTGTATATGTGTGTGTGTAGATATGAGGAGGTGGTGTATATGTGTGTGTGTAGATATGAGGGGGTGGCGTAAATGTGTGTGTGTAGATATGAGGAGGTGGTGTATATGTGTGTGTGTAGATATGAGGAGGTGGCGTATATATATGTGTGTGTGTGTGTAGATATGAGGAGGTGGTGTATATGTGTGTGTGTAGATATGAGGAGGTGGTGTATATGTGTGTGTGTAGATATGAGGAGGTGGTGTATATGTGTGTGTGTAGATATGAGGAGGTGGTGTTAATGTTGTGTATGTGTGTTTCAGGCTGTGAGTTCGTGCTGAACTGGCTCCGGCAGCAGTACTGGTCTCGACAGCTGAACGGCCGACTCATAGAGGACTGGAGCTCCTCTTCTGAGGAAGAGGAGGACGAAGAGGAGAGGAGCAGAAGACATGAGAGAGAAATGGTGAAGAGACAGAGAGACATAGAGGCACACAGTGAGTAGAACCGAGCTCTCAACTGTTTCTCCTTACTTCTGAAAGACTCCGCCTCTCTGGGTGACTCCTCCCCCCCTCTTTACTCCTTCTGAAAGACTCCGCCTCTCTGGGTGACTCCTCCCCCTTTGTACTTCTCAAAGACTCCACCTCTCTGAGTGACTCCTCCCCCTCGGTTCTGCCCTGAGTGGTGAACAGGAGCTCTGAATCGAGTCCTGGATTATATTATTATATTAAAATTTTAAGAAGGGCTTTTTTGGTGGACGTCCCCTGCTAACAGGCCTGTGTTTGTCTTCTTCTGTGCAGAGAGGGCCAGAGAGCTGCTCATCTCCTACGAGCGGGAACAATTTCAGGTAAGCCCGCCGACCACCTTCTGACCAGAGGTGCCCAAAAGTGTTCACTCCCCCACCCACACCACGGAGTTCAGGTGGTCCAATCACGTTCAATGACAGAGCGGGTCAGCGGATGCTGAGGAGCATAGTGCACAGAGGTCACCAGCTTTCTACAGAGTCCATCACTACAGACCTCCAAACTTCATGTGGTCTTCAGATCAGCTCAGCAACAGAGAGTAGAGAACTTCATGGAATGGGTCTCCACGGCCGAGCAGCTGCATCCAAACCTTACATCACCAAAAACAATGCAGAGAGTCGCCACTGGACTCTAGAGCAGCGGAGACGTGTTCTCTGGAGTGACCAATCACGCTTCTCCATCTGGTGATCACATGGACGAGTCTGGGTTTGGCGGTTACCAGAAGAACGGTACTTGTCTGAGTGTAAAGTTTGGTGGAGGGGGGATCATGGTGTGGGGTTGCATGCCATTTAAAGGAACTCTTAACTTTGTGGGGACAGTTTGGGGGACGGCCCCTTCCTGTTCCAACATGGCCGCCCACCAGTGCACAGTGCAGCTCCATAAAGACATGGAGGAGGAGTTTGGTGTGGAAGAACTTGATTGGCCTGCACAGAGTCCTGACCTCCACCTGATAGAACACCTTTGGGATGGATTAGAGTGGAGACTGTGAGCCAGACCTTCTCGTCCAACATCAGTGTCTGACCTCACAGATGTTCTTCTGGAAGAACTGTTGGTCAAACATTCCCATAAACACTCTCCTAAACCGTGTGGAGAACCTTCCCAGAAGATCTGAAGCTGTTATAGCTGCAAAGGTTGGACCAACATCATATTAAACCCTATGGATTAAGAATGGGACGTCACTGAAGTTCATATGAGTGGTTCTGCTGAGCTTCCACAGTGTAATTCCGGGTCTGTCCTCTAGAGGACACTGTGTCCCTGCAGCTGAGTCCAGTGATCCGGTGACTCAGGCTGCGTATGCGGGAATGTGGGTGTAAAAGATGTTTTTCTTTTTTTCCCGACTGCGCATCAGTTATTCCGGATTATCCGAGACGCATCCGGCGCCTGAAGATACTTCTCCAGATTGGGTTGCCAGATTGGACGTGATTAAATATGTTTTCCTAATTAACAGAACTAATACATAGAATGAATAGCACTATAAATAGAATAATAGAACTAATAAAGAGAACAAATAGAGTTTACTAATAAATAGAACTAATAGTACTGGTTAATAGAACTAATAAACAGAATGAATAGAACACAAATAAAGGTAATAAATAGAGCTTGCAGAACTAATAAATATAATTACAAGAACTAATAAATAGAACTAATAGTACTGGTTAATAGAACTAATAAATATAATTACAAAAACTAATAAAAAAAACAAATAGAACTGGTTAATAGAACTAATAAACAGAATTAATAGAACGCAAATAGAATTAATAGAACTAATAAATAGCGGTAGTAAATAGAGCTAGTATAACTAATAAATATAATTACAAGAACTAATAAGTAGAACTGAAAGAACTGGTTAATAGAACTAATAAACAGAATAATAGAACTAATAAGGAGAATAAATAGAGCTAGCAGAACTAATAAAAAGAGTTATCAGAACTAATAAATAGAACTAATAGAACTGGTTAATAGAACTAATAAACAGAATAATAGAACTAATAAAGAGAATAAATAGAGCTATCAGAACTAATAAATAGTGCTATCAGAACTCATAAATGTAACTAATATAACTGGTTAATAGAACTAATAAACAGAATTAATTTAAATGTTGATAAACAGTTAGAACAATCTTCGTATTACAAGTAATAATAATAATAATAATAATAACAACGGAGTGTTTAAGATACACGTCCTGTCATAAAAAATGTGAAAGTTTAAATTCATTTGTAAAGTTTGTCTGATTTTGTCCGATGCTAATTGGTAGGGTATAAATAATGACACTGTTGGATCAGACGCTGTGTTGGATCAGACCGCGTTGGATCAGACAGTGTTGGATCGGACTGCGTTGGATCAGACGCTGTGTTGGATCAGACGCTGTGTTGGATCAGACCGTGTTGGATCAGACAGTGTTGGATCGGACTGCGTTGGATCAGACGCTGTGTTGGATCAGACCGTGTTGGATCAGACGCTGTGTTGGATCAGACGCTGTGTTGGATCAGACGCTGTGTTGGATCAGATGGTGTTGGATCAGACGCTGTGTTGGATCGGACTGCGTTGGGTCAGACAGTGTTGGATCAGACGCTGTGTTGGATCAGACGCTGTGTTGGATCAGACACTGCGTTGGGTCAGACAGTGTTGGATCGGACCGTGTTGGATCGGACCGTGTTGGATCAGACGCTGTGTTGGATCAGACGCTGTGTTGGATCAGACGCTGTGTTGGATCAGACGCTGTGTTGGATCAGACGGTGTTGGATCAGACGCTGTGTTGGATCGGACTGCGTTGGGTCAGACAGTGTTGGATCGGACCGTGTTGGATCAGACGCTGTGTTGGATCAGACGCTGTGTTGGATCAGACGCTGTGTTGGATCGGACTGCGTTGGGTCAGACAGTGTTGGATCAGACAGTGTTGGATCGGACCGTGTTGGATCAGACACTGTGTTGGATCAGACGCTGTGTTGGATCGGACCGTGTTGGATCGGACCGTGTGGGTTCAGACGCTGTGTTGGATCGGACCGTGTTGGATCGGACCGTGTTGGATCAGACGCTGTGTTGGATCAGACGCTGTGTTGGATCGGACCGTGTTGGATCAGACCGTGTTGGATCGGACCGTGTTGAGTGAGATGATGAATTCGAGTGTGAACGGTGAGTGCAGTGTGAGTCAGTCGTGCTGGTGAGACAGTCAGGACGTCCCTCACGCTCGTCTAACCGGTCACGACTGTTCAGTACGCTGCTCCTCCCTTTGTCTCCGCGCTCAGTCCCCCAGTCTTTCTCTATGTCTCTCGCCCCCCCTCCACTCCCTCCCTCCAGTGAAACCCCTTAAGTGCATTTACTCCGGTTGCCGTGGGCGATAGGCACAGCCAATAAGTGCGCTTCCCCCTATGACGCTCATTGTGTAGGCGAGAGAGAGAGAGAGGGAGAGAGAGTGGGGGGGGCATGGAGAGAAAGAGGGAAATATGGGGAGGAAGTGATGAGAGAGGGAAACAGATGGGGAGGAGATGAACATGAGGTGAAGAAAGATGGAGAGAGTGAAGTCTTCACACGTCTATGAACTTCAGTGACGTCCCATTCTTAATCCATAGTGTTTAATATGATGTCGGCCCAACCTTTGCAGCTGTAACAGCTTCAGATCTTCTGGGAAGGTTCTCCACACGGTTTAGGAGAGTGTTTATGGGAATGTTTGACCAACAGTTCTTCCAGAAGAACATCTGTGAGGTCAGACACTGATGTTGGACGAGAAGGTCTGGCTCACAGTCTCCGCTCTAATCCATCCCAAAGGTGTTCTATCAGGTGGAGGTCAGGACTCTGTGCAGGCCAGTCAAGTTCTTCCACACCAAACTCCTCCTCCATGTCTTTATGGAGCTGCTCTGTGCACTGGTGGGCAGTCATGTTGGAACAGGAAGGGGCCGTCCCCCAAACTGTCCCCACAAAGTTAAGAGTTCCTTTAAATGGCAAACAACCCCACACCATGATCCCCCCTCCACCAAACTTTACACTCAGACAAGTCCCGTTCTCCTGGCCACCGCCAAACCCAGACTCGTCCATCGGATTGGTCACTCCAGAGAACACGTCTCCGCTGCTCTAGAGTCCAGTGGCGACGCTCTGCATTGTTCTTGGTGATGTAAGGCTTGGATGCAGCTGCTCGGCCATGGAGACCCATTCCATGAAGCTCTCTACGCTCTGTTCT
Source organism: Megaleporinus macrocephalus (assembly GCA_021613375.1). Classification (NCBI taxonomy): domain Eukaryota; kingdom Metazoa; phylum Chordata; class Actinopteri; order Characiformes; family Anostomidae; genus Megaleporinus; species Megaleporinus macrocephalus. Next base: position 2,354,630 of record CM038726.1, read on the forward strand.
TGAGCTGATCTGAAGACCACATGAAGTTTGGAGGTCTGTAGTGATGGACTCTGTAGAAAGTTGGTGGACTCTGTGCTATGCTCCTCAGCATCCGCTGACCCGCTCTGTCATTGTACGTGTTCTACCACTTGGGTCGGAGTTGCTGTGGTTCTCAATCACTTCCACTTTGTTCTAACACCACTGACAGTCCACTGTGGAATATTTAGTAGTGAGGAAACTTCACCACTGGACTTCACAGGTGGTGTCCTATCACGGTACCACGCTGGAGTTCACTGAGCTCCTGAGAGAGACCCACTCTTTACTAATGTGTGTAGAAGCAGTCTGCAGGACCAGGAGCTGGTTCATGACTAGGTGTGGTTATGGAACTCAGTGGTGTGGATGGGCAGTGAGGGGTTTTTGGGGGGTACCTGGAGCAGCTGCTGGTTTCTTGTTGTTGTTGATGTTATTATGTGAACAGAACTGATATTAGTGAATAATTAGGTGTTACTGGTGAAGTAATGAAGTGCTGTGTTGTGTTAGGTGTACGAGGAGCTGCAGAGGCGAAGCTCGGAGCACGGACCTTGGCCCGACGCCAGTGCTGACCTCAGCTGGATCCTCGCTCAGATCAAACAGTTCAGCACAGAGTCCAGGTATGTGTGTTTACATTTACAATGCACAGTATATAAGGATGATGGTGTTTACAGTGGTGGTGATGGTGTTTACAGTGGTGGTGATGGTGTTTACAGTGGTGGTGATGGTGTTTACAGTGGTGGTGATGGTGTTTACAGTGGTGGTGATGGTGTTTACAGTGGTGGTGATGGTGTTTACAGTGGTGATGATGGTGTTTACAGTGGTGGTGATGGTGTTTACAGTGGTGGTGATGGTGTTTACAGTGATAGTGTTTACAGTGGTGATGGTGTTTACAGTGGTGGTGGTGGTGTTTACAGTGGTGATGGTGTTTACAGTGTGGTGGTGAATGGTGTTGTGTTCTAACTACAAACCCACCAGTGAGCTACACGTGTCTTCTGAGTTTATCTGGATGTTGATGGTAAAATGTGGAAGATCTGAAAATACTAGGTTTTCTTTGGGGACTATTTGAACCTCACAGCGTCCTGCATGTATCCCTCCACCATGAATGGAGTTTAAGACTGAGATCTTCTCTAAACTATCATAACAGCGTCTCAGAATCAGACAGTGTATTTATAACATCTACTGTAAGAACTTTCTGTGAGGAGCTTCTAGAGGTGGACTGTGTTTACATTGTAATTAAACAGAATTAATTGTAAAGTTTGGTAAATGGTTTTGGGTATTTTCCAGAGATGTACTGGTAGACGCTGTGGTGCAGGATGGGTTTCTGATCCCAACAGCCGAGCAGCTGGAGTCCCTGGACATCGACCCATCAGGTAAACAACACTCTGTCACGTATAGTCGGGTTATGGATGCGCAACAGTGCAACTCAAGTCACCCAAACGGTGTCTATACATCTGGGGAATGTTTCCGTGGCATTCTCTGGACCCACTCATCCATGTGGAAGACCCTCTCAACGGATCTGGGTCTGAATCCATCCTTGCAGATCACGTACACCATACATGCTGATGGTCTTCTCTGGGATGGATGGGATCTTCCAGCAAGATGATGCTACACGTCACACGACTAGAAACGTTGAAAGAGCTGGCCGAGATTTCCAAGTACTACCCCGGACCCCTAATTCCCCAGACTTGAATCTAACTGAGCATCTGTGGGACCAACTGGATGGTGGTTGGGGTCAGTGGTCACGTGAGGACACCCACACAAGGAGAACCACCCAGACAGACCACCAGTAGAGAAGATCGTTTGATCCATTGACAAACACAGGCAGCTCTCACAGCTTTCTGGAACCACATCATCTTCAGCTCTGATTCAAGGTTCTGTTTGGGATATGACGTAGGTCTGATATGGAGCCTCGTGGTGACTCTTCAGTCCTGACTTTGCTGTGGAGCAACACCCTGACTGACCCACCTGCTGGCGTGATGGTCTGACTAGCATCGCTACGACAGTCGGCCCCCCTAGTAATGATACGAGGGTCCAGGATAATGTTCCACAAACAGAGGAACGTCTCCACCAGGTTCCAACACTCCCTTGTCCTCATTGATCACCAGTCCAGCATTTATGGGTCCAGCTGGCGCTCTAGCTTCAGGATCTTAAGGACCAGCTGCAACATCTGTGGGCAAATGTGCTGCAGCAGTGCTGGTATGTCTCCAACCGGATCTCAACCAGCCTCTGGTGGTCCTCAGGCCTCTGCTGAGTGGGAGCCATGGGGTCCTTAAAGTTGTTTGGGTGACCATTGAGTTATACTATACAGATCCACGTAGGAAAAACGAGTAGATCTGGTTTTCTGTATGCTCACTCTCTCTCTCCTTTGTGTTTCTATCTCTCTCGCCCTCCCCAGAGGATCTGCTGGACCCTCTGGCGCCATGTTTGCCCCGGGTCTTTCTCCGCTTCTGGTTCCCGTTCTGGAAGGTCCTGAACTCGCCCCCGCTGGTCACTTCCATCTTGGACAAGTTGTTCGCCGAGCTGGCCAGCGAGCCGTCCAACCACAGGGCTTATTACATCTCGGCCTGGATCTCCGAGATCCTGCAGTGCAACAGCAGAAGTACGAAACATCTCAAGCTCTTCGTATGTCCACTCACTGTCCACTGTCTCCGCTCCACTGACCATACAGGAGCTCCACTTCCAGACTGTAGTTCATCTGATTCTCTTATACCTTATTACTCTGTTCTTTAATGATCAGGACCCCCACAGGACCCCCACAGAGCAGATACTGTTAGGGAGGTGGATCATTCTCAGCACTCAGCAGTGTCTACTGCTGGACTGAGAATCGTCCACCAACCAAAAGCGTCCAGGCGGCAGTGTCCTGTGGGCGGCGTCCTGAGTCCACTCACCGCGTTTGTGTGTAACAGGCGAGTCGAAAGCCGTGAGGAGGCTGAAGATGATGAAGGAGAGGATTTTCGTGAGGAGGCTTCTGTTCCAGTGGCAGGAACTCATCACCGCGTGTCTCAACGCGCCATGCCCGGCTACGCCGTTCCTGCTACAGCAGTACGTACACATGCACACGTCCGCCGGGCTAGAGGGGTGAGGGTTGGGTCTCAACGTACCACCAATAGCCTGATACGTTGAAGATACTTATTAGGGCTTGGGCGAGAACGTAAGTCTAGCCAAACGATAATCGTCTCCAGACTCAAGGAGATAAACTGCCTCACTGAGGCACACCGAGCACTTCCCCGCCATCTACCAGAGAGCAAGGGTGCCTCCGAAGTCGCCTACTGACTCAATAGGTACTACCGGGCGAGTTAGAAGTTTCAGGACACCGTTTATTTCAGAAGTGAAAGGGAAAGTGACGTATCTGAAGACCCCAGCAAGTAACGGGTGAGGGGGCCTATCTTGTAGGCTATGTTCTGACCATCTTGAAAGCCGCCATATTGGATCGAGGGCAAGTTTTTCCAATGGGAAGGTGGTCGGATAACTGATTGCGTCCGTCGGTTTCTGAGACAACACTGGTCTTCTTTGATCTGCTACACGACCACCTTCCCATTGCCCTCGATCCAGTATGGTGGCTTTCAAGATGGAGGCCACGTTTGGGACATAGCCTAAAAGATAGACCGTTGGTTTTAAGGTCAGTCAGCCAGTCCTGAAACAGTTGCAGTACTTTGTTCAGTTCTTGCCGTCAAGCCCATACAAGGTCTAACGGACCAATAGAAACTCTCCAAAACAGCTCCAACATTCCGGTTCCATTGACCTACATTTAAAAAGTTTAGCAGCCTATTCTGGATTCGCTTGTTTTCCTTTGGACAGATTGAACATAAACTCAATGTGAACTTTTGCCCGCACCGCCTCAACAGTTTCTTGATGTTCCCTCAGGATTTTGAGCGACATGGATAAGCCCCTCCCCCCGGCGACGCAGCAGAACTTGCTCCGCCTCTGCAGCATCTACACGCAGAGCAGCCACGGCGGCTGTTCGCCCAGCAGTGCCGATGCTTCCCAGCCCGTGTACACGCTCGAGAGCCTTCAGGAGCGACTGGGCGGAGCAGCGCAGTACAGACACGGCCACTCCCCTAACCACGCCCCGGGGTCAGCGCAAGCCACGTGCACGCTGGACCTGCAGGAGAGTCTGAGCACCGAAACAATCCAGGAAAGGAACGCGGCGTTACGCGGCTCACCGTGGAGCGTGTGTACAGGTATAACACCCACAAAACCAAACATCTCAGTGAACAGTAGTACCTAAAGAGGTGATAGTGAGTCACTGTAGTACCACTTTGTACCTAAAGAGGCGATAGTGAGTCACTGTAGTACTACTTTGTACCTAAAGAGGCGATAGTGAGTCACTGTAGTACCACTTTGTACCTGAAGAGGTGATAGTGAGTCACTGTAGTACCACTTTGTACCTGTAGAGGTGATAGTGAGTCACTGTAGTACCACTTTGTACCTGTAGAGGTGATAGTGAGTCACTGTAGTACCACTTTGTTCCTGTAGAGGTGATAGTGAGTCACTGTAGTACCACTTTGTACCTGAAGAGGTGATAGTGAGTCAATGTAATACCACTTTGTACCTGAAGAGGTGATAGTGAGTCAATGTAGTACCACTTTGTACCTGAAGAGGTGATAGTGAGTCAATGTAATACCACTTTGTACCTGAAGAGGTGATAGTGAGTCACTGTAGTACCACTTTGTACCTGAAGAGGTGATAGTGAGTCACTGTAAAACCCACACTGTCCTGTGCTCCTCCAGATAAGGTCCCCTGGAAGCTGTACCCGCTGGGGAAGGTTCCGGGCCAGGCCGAGGACCCCTCCTGTCTGATGGTGGAGGCGTATACCACACTGACGGTGTTCGACCAGCAGGTGGAGCTGGACCAGATCCCCCCTCCTCACGGCAACACAAGGTGAGAGGTGACCGCAGAGGGGCTTTGGTGGGTCGCGAGTGCTTGGGTGGTCCGATGTGACGTTGTGTGTCTGTGTTCGCAGTGGGCTCACGCTGACCAGAACCGGATCAGACGGGCTGCTGTGGACCCACAACGACCTCAACAAGCTGAAGGCCGGACTGAAGCTGTTCTAGAGCACGCATCGCAACTGTGTTTGTTTAATTTTGTTGTTGTTGTTGTTGTTGTTTCACTTTTGTTTTTTTTACACACCAGGAATACAAACCTGCTGCTGAAACGGACTATGAATCCTTTAATTCAGAAGTGAAAGTGAAAGTGAAAGTAACGTATCTGAATACTCCAGTAAGTAACAGGTGTGGGGGTCTATCTTTTAGACTATATCCCCCACATAGCCGTCATCTTGAAAGCCGGCGTATTAAATCAAGAGCAATCTGGTTGCATCAGTTGGTTTCTAAGACAACCCTGGTCTTCTTTGATCTGCTACACGACCACTTTCCCATTGGACAAACTTGCCCTTGATCCAATATGGCGGCTTTCAAGATTGCGGCCATGTCTGGGACATAGCCTAAAAGATAGACCCCCTCACCCGTTACTTGCTGGGGTCTTCAGATACATCAATTTTTTCCTTTTCAGTTCTCAAATGAAACAATGTCCTAAGACTTTTGACTCACTCCATATATATATCATCACTGTCCAATGACAAACATGGATTTCAATTGTTGTCGATTTTCAGTTTTCTACATCAGTTGGACAAACCAATGGTTGTTTACATTATGTGAGAATTTCATGATGAATGGACCAATAGAAGTGCTCCAAAATAGTTTGGAAATAATTCTGGTTCCTTTGACTTACATGGAAAGTAAAGTATGTTTTTGGTCTCTCCTGTAAAGTTGCAATTTTAGAAATACTTAGTTTTCATTGGACAGCAACAATATACTCTTTAGTCATTTATATTCAGGTTCAGGTTTCATGACTCTCAGTTATGAGTTATCTAAACATAAATTACTTAAATTCATACTACATATCATCACCATCCAATAAAAAACATGTATCTGTACTTTCGTCGATTTTGAGTTTTTTACATCGTTTGAACATGCCAATGGTTGTTTATATTGTGTGAACATTTTATGATAGCTTGAATATAATTCTGGTGCCATTGACCTCTATTGAAAGTAAAGTTTGTTTTTGGTCTCTCCTGTAAAGTTGCAATTTTAGAGCCACATGTTTTTTATTGGACAGCGAATATATATATATATATATATATATATATATATATATATATATATATATACACTCTTTAGTCATAATTACATGCAAACAATTTATTAAGTAACATTATATGACTTTATACTCAGTTATGAGTTATCTAAACATAAATTACTCTAATTCATACTACGTATCGTTGCCATCCAATGAAAATCCAATGCCTAATTTGAACACAGCAGCTGCCAATCACTTTGTGTGAAAAAAGTACAAAGAACGGATCAATAGAAACACTTCAAAATCACTTGGAAAATATTCTGGTTCCAATCGCTTACATTGAAAGTAAAGAGTTTTTATGCTCACCTGTAAAGTTACTATTTTGGAGATACTTAACCCTTTGTAGTTTTGTAGTAAAACGCCCAAAAATGTACAAAAATGGAGGTATGTTTTTTTTATTGGACAGTGATGATGTTTATGGTGATTTAATGAGTGGATATTATCATAATGCAATATTAAACCTAATATTTTGAAGTTTATAAATTGTTGTGCATGTAATTAAAGTGCCTATAAGCAGGTATAAAAGCCTATGACAGACATTGTAAGGTGTATAGATGCTATATATGGCCTTATAAATGCATCTAGATATTAATGCGAATACAGGATTTATAGGAAATGTTACCGAAATTTCTCCACTGAAGTTACATTTTCAGAGATATACAGACAGCGGCAACATAGCGATACATAATAATAATAATAATAATAACAATAATAATCATCCACAATTTTTCATTTCGGGTCTGTTTTTTTTTTTTATTGTTTTTTTCCGATACCTATAAGGCAACCTCAGTACGAGTTTAATGTACTTACCTGTTCCCGATTCACATGTTACTGTAAATATTGTTTCTTTGTCTCCCAGCATGCACATTATTAGTATCACCGTCAGTTAATAAAAAACAAGCAAGAATCGGCTTTTTTGAAAATGGGATTTTTCCATTATTTTGTCCACATTTTGAATGCTTGCCTCTATTGCACACATTACCACACTACCAGTCCAGGTTTTTCTTATTGTTACTATTTAATTAGTAATAATAATAGTGGAATAGTTTATTAATGATTATTAGTTAGGTCATAAACATTTTACAAAGTGATGAAAAGCAGTTATAACACATTAATAACAAGGAAAACAGAGTTCCTCTATTAAATTTGTCTATTATGTTTAAGTCTAATTTAAGTCGACTAGTTTAATACAGGCTGATGAGCTTTAATAGTATAATTAAATGTGTGTTTACTTTATTCGAATGACATGTCAATGTTGCCAGACTTATAGATATGTTGTAACTGCTTATTACTGATTTTAAAGTAATTTTAATGTAATTAATAACTAATAATAAACTAATTTAAAACATTTTAAAAGCAATTTATAAATGTAGTTTTATTCTAAAGTGGTACCACTAACATGTATGGAATTATAAAACATGAAAAGTACAGGTGTGTAGGTGTTATTAGTTTAGTTAAATTGTGTTTGTCTATAAATGTGACTTGAATAAAGTTCAGATCACCTTTTATTAGTCGTCAGTACAGAATTCCAGCAAATTCCAAGCTTATATTTTTCTTGTAATTGTATCTAATTTTAAATAACTTGAATAATCGGAATAATTTGTACACAATGCAAGTTTTTGTATATTAGAAATCCGAGTTTTTGCTTGATTAATTTTTTTTTGTTTGTTTTAATGTCTATTTTCGCCTTAAATTGACTGGAATTTCGAGCCCAATGCAAGTTTTTGTATATTAGAAATCAGATTTTTTGCTTGATTGAGTGTAATTTTTGGTTAATGTCTATTTTCGCCTTAAATTGACTGAAATTTTGAGCCCAATGCAAGTTTTTTGTATATTAAAAATCAGATTTTTCACTTAATTGAGTGTAATTTTTGGTTTTAATGTCTATTTTAACCTTAAATTGACTGGAATTCTGAGCCAAACTGACGTGCAACCCAACATTTAGGAAGTAATAAGACAGTAAAAATGACAACAGGCCCATTTTACCAACAGGGTTTGGCTTTATTGAAGAAAACAAACACATTTTTGTCATTGAGACTTACATTTTGTTTGAGTCTACAGACCCAAAGAGTTACAAAGTTCGTTCATTTTCTTTTTTTGTGGGGGAGAGGGGTTGAGATTGGGGTCACGTTTCAAAAAAGCGAAAGTTTCATTCAACGAAGAATAAAACATACCACCGTATGTCGTTGTTACAACACGAGACTTTAAAGTGTTCAAATCACTCAGCCAACCTGGAACAAAATAAAGAAATAACGAAGGAAAAGGAAATGAAATCAGTACTAATAGTGAAAAGAAAAGAAAGAAAACCACCACACGATAAAGGAAAAGAAAACGTCTCGGCTCGATTCGTGAGGACACGGTTAAGAGATCGTCTGCACTAATTCACAAGTTGGACTTTTTCTTGAAAAGCGTCGTAATCGTTTCGTTATAGAAAACATCGAGGATACTGTTCATAGTAAATCTGCGGATTCCTGAGTTTGGGTGCATGAGAGCGTGTATACGTGTGCGTTAGCTGGTATTTTATACATACATACAAGTTTATCTTCTTTTTTTGTTTCTTTTTTTTTTTCCAAAGAAATTTCATATTAAACTTGAAATTGGAATTCCAAAATTTCTACATTTCTAAGCGTTTTAACGTGAAACACTACCAAACTGTTCCCAGTGGTGGTGAATGGAACCAGACGTCCACCTCTAAAAGTTCCCTTGCGGAATGTTATTACAGTCAATGGCCTTAAATTTGCCAAAATAGCAACTTTACAAGAGAGGCCAAAAACCTACTTTACTTCCCATGTAAGTCTATGGAACCAGATTTTTTTCAGAGCCATTTTGGAGCATTTCCATTGGTCCATTTATCGTGAATTTCTTACACGATATTAACGGCAGCTGCTGCATTCAAATCATGTCGAAATATAAAAATCGACCAAAGTGGAGATGCATGTTTTTCTTCGGGCGTCCCATCATCAACATTCCATATGAACTATAAAGTAAATAAAATGTAATATTTAATTATATTTGTGTTGTATAATACATGGTGATGCCTGGTTACCTTCACCACCACTGTAAACTGTGAAATCTCCCACCAACCCACTTTAAAAATTAATCCATGTGGGAAAGTTTTAGGGATTTCTTGGAATTCCACCCCCCTACCATTTATTTGGTTTGTCAGATATTCAGAAAATTTTAGATGTAGAGTTAAAATATACTATACTCTGTACCCCCGTTTATATATAATAACTCAGATTTATTACAATGCGTTTGGGCAAAAG
>CM038726.1:2369045-2394045 GCA_021613375.1 Megaleporinus macrocephalus
GTCCATAGTTATACCCGACTGGGGTCCATAGGTTTAACCCAACTGGAGTCTATAGTTATAACCCAACTGGGGTCCATAGTTATAACCCAACTGAGGTCCATAGTTATAACCCAACTGGGGTCCATAGTTATAACCCAACTGGGGTCCATAGGTTTAACCCAACTGGAGTCCATGTATCACCAATCAAAACCCTACTATAAGCCCACACAAAACTCATACAGCCCAGACAAAACCCATTGGGGCCCAATGGACATGTTGGCTGTGTTGAGCATAACCCGACTGATTGATGATCCTGCTCCTCCATTACGTAGAAGTGATGCAGTTCCAAGTTGGCGAGGCCATGCTAAAGGATGCCAGCGCTGTTAGTCGCATTAGCACTAATCAGATTTTGGGTTCTTCTACTCGCATCCTGGTTTAAAAAACAGGAGATTCTTTCCGGGCAAGAAAAAGAGGGGAGGGGCAGCAAGCGACCTGTCAGTCAAATGTAAGAAACAACCCAACGACAGCCTGGTGTTCCGTGTGTGTGTGTATCGCACAGGGAGAAACAGGTAGGCAGTGTGTCACACCTTCCCACGAGCGGTAACAGAACCCCTCAGGGCCCCACCTGCGCTCATGAAAACAAAAACAGAACAATAGAACGAAAAGAAAAAAAGAAAAGTCAAAGTTTCCGCCCAGACGCCGAGAACGTCTCCGGGTCTGCAACATTCAAAGATTCTCCTACGGATAGGCTAATGTACAGAGAAGGGCCGAGGTGCTGTCTCCCAGCACAAATCAGAAAATAGATGCTCTTCAGAAGCATTTTGCTGATGAGACGCCTTTCCCTCGTGCCCTTAGTCAACGCACAAATTTCATTAAGCTATAATTAAGTTACAATTACGTCGTTACGAGTCTTAATTGACCGACGAGCCAATCAAGTGCAGCGCTCTTGCTTTAGTCTCATGCATGGATTCGGAGCTGTTTGAAGCGATAATCAGCACGTCCTACGAATGCTAAATTTACACGGAAATTGGCAGATGCTAATGAAACAAGGCTCACTTGTGAAAACATTGGATTCCAAATCATCTTCTGGAGGAAAATCTGCCATCCTAAAACCTTTTGGCTCCCCACGACTGTTTCCTGAACAGCTCAAAAAAGAATCCCTTGCCAAAAACGACCTGCCTCCAGCTTCGGAACCATGTAAACATCTTGGAAATGACTCAGAGAATCCTTTAGCATCGGTAAAGTTACTGCACGAAACTAGCATCTAGCATTACACATCAAAATGAACACCTCTAACATGGGTTGAGACACCTAGCGTGCTAGCCGCTAGCTAGCGTTCACCGAACATCAAAATTTCTAGATCACCAAGTTTCTTATATTTTTGGCCTCAGTTGAGCAGCGTCGAACGATCGTGTGAAAATGGCTTCGCGAGTAACGGAGGGACAACAGCACGTCGTTTTGGCAGGTCTGTGGCGTTCCACTCGAAAAGCACTACCCCTTAGAAACGTAAGGTCGGCGAAAAGTGATTGCTCTAAATACCGCCGATAAACACCCAACGCAAACGGTGACCTGCGCAAGCACCCGAAAGAAAAAACGAAAAAAAAAAAAATCACGTCAACACCTGCAGTGAGGTCACGGATATAAGGCCATAAAAGTTCAAAAAGTTCAAAGTTCATGCTCTGAGGTACTCGAGAGTTCACGCTCCTTTCCGAAAATTTCACCTGGTCACACACAAGGCAAAAAAAATAATAGTCACAATATTTACACTGGTGCAAAGTGAATACGCAACTGTACTCGTATTTGTGTAAGATCGTTTCTGATCAGGTATATAAGAGTTCTCTTGCTAAGAATTCGCTTTTGCGTAGCCCGCAACCTGTAGTACTCGTCGTAGACGAGCCTACTACCGCTTCACGTATTCCTTCAAGGACTTGCGGGACAGCATCATCTGGACCTAAGAGTTTCGGTCTAGGATACTACTATAATTCTATACTGGCAAAGAGGAGCTGATCCCAGGTCCTCACTCTCACTTTGACATTGCGGAAACCTGTTGACCCAGATGTGCCCTCTGCGTAAGTGCATTTCCTGCAGGCCAAAATGGAAAACGAAACGACACAAACATACAGAAATCCCTTCTTCAGTAAAGGCTAAATATGCTTCTCTTCCTCCAGTGGATAAATCTGGGTTCAAGGTCCATCTTCAAGTATGGCTTGACCCGGTACATACTGCCAACCGTGGTAACTAATGCCAAACAAAGTGACTTGAGAAGAATAGAGGTAAAAACATATGACTGGTATCTTAAAGTGACTGGCCGGAACGTGCTCAAGATGTCGTACCATCCTGACATCTTGGCGTTCCCATTGTGCAGCCTTCCATCCATCCCTCCCGCAGTCTGGCCACATGTTCAATGGCAGGACCGTAGTTTTGTCACGATGACTGCCGCTAGTTGCTGAGGGTCGGTCATGTGAGGGTTCTTCTCCATGACCGAGTGGACTACGTATGCTGGAAAGATATTGCAGAGGTTGCGGTAAGTCTGGTACTGCTGTTCCGGGATCGGGTGTCGTTCTTGAGGTTCCACCGCAGGCCCATGAGGGCCTGGAGGTGGGCCTGGTGGGGTATCCCAGGGAGACCTCCAAATCTGCTCCATCTTTTCCGGCATGCTGCGGACCATGACGCGCTCGCAGCATGGCATGAGTCCTCCCGTCAGTCCGTATCCACCGTACCCGTAAGGCTCGTTTCCGCAAGGCAATGGATCCCAGCTCGCGTGCTGCTCCCGGCACAAAGGTGGTCTGCGTTGCCTCAAGGGATTACTCTCATAAAGACGGGAGTCTGAGATGCTGTCCATTCGGGTCATTCCCAAGGATCGACCTTGCTGCGTCGGGCCGGATGAAGGCATCACGTTCTGGGAAAGTGGGGGGTAGTCGCCCGGACAGCTGGATCGGGCTCCTACAACTGGATGCTGTGCGTGGGGCACAAGGTGAGCTGAGGACTGCTTGCGTGGCCCCGGTTTGGGTTCGTCCGTGCCGTAACTTTGGACCCTTGTCAAGGCCTCGTGGTGGAAACCATGCGCAAATGCTTGCAAGCGAGTCTGCGCAGACGACTGCACTTGGGATTGTGCTGGTGGGCCTTTCATGCTGTCATCTAGACTGCCCTCCATGGAGTACATCTCTCCGCCATAGGAAGAGAAGGAGTCCGAAGAATGGCTCCGTCCAGGCTCGTGACACATGCTGGAGGCTCGTCCAGGATAACCTCCCCCTACCCCTGCCGGATCTGGCTGCTCCAGGCTGCAGAAGCTGTCCTGCATGCTACCCAAGCTGATCGTGGAGAAATCACTGAGCATAGAGTAGTAGCCGTGATCGCTGACCACAGAGTCATACTTAGGGAAAGGTTCACTGTATGCCACGGATGCCCCCTGGCTGTTCGTGACAAGGATAGGGGGATACTGGATGCTGCTGGTGTGTTCTAGCGAGCTGTGGGTGAAGTGAAGTGACCCTGGCACCGGGCTACTAGCTGAGCGGGTGTTCAGAGCACCGGCCGCATGACTTTTCGTAGGTGGCATGGTGGGAACACTTAGGGCCGTCACCAGGGAAGGGACGGAACTTGCTTCGGCTTTCCGAGCCGGACAGAGTCGCTCCTCCTGCTCGCAGGCCACCGAGCGGATACTCGGGTCCGACTGCCGCTTCGGCGCCACCCGTTTGGCCTCCGAACTGTCCCCCCTGGCAGTGGAGCCGGAGGTGCCGCACTTGGCGAGAGCACCCTCGCTCATGGTCTTAACAGCAGAGAGTTTGGCGAAAGCTCTGAGTTCGTCTGCTACGGAACGGATGGGCTGAGTGGCTCTCTCCGGGTGGTAGTACTTACACTTGTGACCGTAGGTGCACTTCTTACCTGAGATTCAACAGGAACAAAAAAGGGACAGCAAGGCATACTGAGTGCAGTGGTGTCGGACATACAAAATCAAAACTTTACGGGAATATTTTGATAATAGAGAAACATATGATGTAATTTCCTACTTTTGCTGTACTGACCGTAAGGACACGGTTGCTTCTTGTGTTCCGGGACCACCGGTCGCTTGCGCAGGAAGTTCTCCAAACTTGGACCATGTCTGCCTAGCGGGTCATCAGGAGGCATAAACCTGCAAACCAGTAACAACACATGGACTGAGTACCTTGCAGTCAAAACAGGACACCTCGGGCCTCATTCACCGGTGTCTTCCAGAGTTTCTTCTGAAACTTGTTCCTGGGGAAGGTCCCAGGAAGAAGCCTACATCAGATTTGTGATATGTTGTTGGGCTCTTGAGTGTGATTCTGTTCTTACCTAGGAACAAATCCCAAAACATTTCTAAATTGAGGAATCTTCGTGAAAGCTGGGTTAGTGGGCTTTAAGAAGAAATTTCTCTCGGCTGGTGAATGAGGCCCATCAAGTAGGACATATTTCTTTTTTTTTTAACTGAAGAAAGAAGAAAAGCTCCTACACTTGGGTGCCGACCAAAACAACCGCACCGAGACCCTCAAGAGGAGGTGGTCTCGGTTGGGTTCCAAACGAACTCTGAAGCGGTTAGTTTGTGGTGAGAACATGATCCGACCGAGATCCAACCCAAGTATTAGGGTACTCCACAAGTTTGATTTAAACATCTCCTGCAGCCAGGTGAGCTTTGCATTATGGGATGCGGCAGATGGCGTAAACAGAGAACTGGAGAACTGTAGCAGCTAACAGGGCGAGGACAATGAAGCGAGGTCTCTCTTGGACTAGCAGAGAGGGACCTTGTCTACTTGATGTTTGGAGTGAGCTGGGTGGTCTGCAGGTGGACTGTAGTTTGGTATGTTGTCCAGATTATTATTACAGCTATGGACAGATGCTGTCTCTGCTCTGCTCTTCTCTAGGGCCCCCTGGTAGGGGCTTTCATAATCAGGGCCCTCTAAAATTATGCCCCCCTCTTTCCTAGGACCTCTAATAGGCAGAAGTCAAAGTCAGAGCAGTGCCACAACGCCTCATCCATTTTCATAAGGGGCCCAATAGCATGGCTTTTTTAGGGACTTTTTTAGGGACTTTGACCCCAGGGCCTCTTGGGGGCCCTAGCCAAAAGCATGGCTAGGGGCCCCAAGAGGCCCTGGGGTCAAAGTCCCTAAAAGTCAGAGGATCCTTAAAATGGAGGGCCCTTGGAAATAAAAATATATATTGTATCATAAATGTTGATAGGCATCGCAAAATGTTTTGGGCCAGGGCCCATGGGCGCTGGCCCCACTGGCCCGGTCAGTAATCCAGCCCTGTCCATTTGTCATGAAATTCTCACACAATGTATCGAAAAAAAAATCGACAAAAATGGAGCTCCAGGTTTCTCATTGGACAGCGACGTTATGTTTGACCAGTCGTCCTCAGGTATCTTTACATTAGCCTCCTTCTCCCATCTTGATTTAAGGTACTTCGTGGAAAGACTCTTACCCAACTGTAAAGCTGTGGAGATTCTGGACAATCCAGAGAAAGAAGGAAGGTCAACGAAACATTTGCCGTCGCTGAGGACAGCTTGCACTAGAACGCAAAACCTGAACATCTGAGATCTGAGAACATCTGAGCAGTGAGGTTGATGAGTCTCAACTTCTGGTTGGGGTTGTTTGGATGGTGTAAAGCAGAAGCGACTTCTAAGACTGAACTTCGGAGGTGAGTCTGTTTGGGGAACTGAAAGTGGGTCTACTGGAAAGGTGAAAGAACCTGAACACTGTGCTGAGAAACCAGTGGCGTGTGTTTGAGGGTCTACTGTACGTCATTAACTTGTCAAACCTGAAATATAATAGACATTCAAACTGGATTATTTCGAGCTGGAGAGCGCAGGAGCGAGCGCGTGAGGGAGAAGAGGCGGCAAAGAAAAACAAGAGAGAGAAAACCCCGTCACCATGGCAACGGCCCGAGCGTACTTGTCATTGACGAAGCTGTACATGAGGAGCCGCTCCTCGATGAACTTCTTCCACTCGGGCTTCTCGTTCTGCAGGTCCCGGTAGTTGTCGTTGGAGACGATGATGCCGTCAGAATCACAGGCCAGCTTGACAATGAAGCGGTCATCGTAACACACGACCCGTCGGCCCTGGACGCGCCGAGACGGGGTGAACACCAGGATCTTCTCCTTCTCCAGCTTCCTCAGGATCTCCTGATCTGCACACAGAGGTGGCATCCCACAGTTTGCTCAACACGTTTTATGCGGCTGTTGGGTTTCTGAGTGTAAATAAGTGAACTCATCCATAGACAAGACACCAAAAGTTTGGACACCCCTGCGCAAGAATAACTATTCATTCAGAAACACTCCATCAGAGCTGTTCACAGTGGTGGTGAATGGAACCAGACGTCCACCTCTAAAAGCTCCTCACAGAAAGTTCTTACAGTAGATGTTATAAATACACTGTCTGATTCTGAGACGCTGGTTATGATAGTTTAGAGAAGATCTCAGTCTTAAACTCCATTCATGGTGGAGGGATACATGCAGGACGCTGTGAGGTTCAAATAGTCCCCAAAGAAAACCTAGTATTTTCAGATCTTCCACATTTTACCATCAACATCCAGATAAACTCAGAGACACATGTAGCTCCACTGGTGGGTTTCATAGTAAATACAATGTGTAGATTTGTGTTGTAGACATGGAGACGTCTGGTTACCTTTACCACCACTGTAAACACCATCACCACCACTGTAAACACCATCACCACCACTGTAAACACCATCACCACCACTGTAAACATCAACACCACCACTGTAAACACCATCACCACCACTGTAAACACCACCACCACTGCTGTAAACATCATCACCACCAATGTGAACAACACCACCACCACTGTAAACATCACCACCACTGTAAAGAACATCACCACTGTAAACACCATCATCACCACTGTAAAGAACATCACCACTGTAAACATCACCACCACCTTTGTAAACATCACCATCACCACCACTGTTAACATCACAACCACCACTGTAAACACCATCATCACCACCGTAAACATCATCACTGTAAACACCACCACTGTAAAGAACATCAACACTATAAACACCATCACCACCACTGTAAACACCATCACCACCACTGTAAACATCATCACCATCACTGTAAAGAACATCTCCATCACTGTAAAGAACATTAACACTGTAAACACCATCACCACCACTGTAAACACCATCACCACCACTGTAAAGAACATCAACACTATAAATACCATCACCACCACTGTAACACCATTACCACCACTGTAAACACCATCACCATCACTGTAAAGAACATCACCATCACTGTAAACACCATCACCACCACTGTAAAGAACATCACCACCACTGTAAACATCACCAGCACTGTAAACACCATCACCACCACTGTAAAGAACATCACCACCACTGTAAACATCACCAGCACTGTAAAGAACATCACCACCACCACTGTAAAGAACATCAGCATTGTAAACATCATCACCACCACCACTGTAAACATCCCACACCAAATTCACTGTGTTTTGGGGAAAATCAGTATCATTCTCCTTTAAGAAGAAGCCGTGGGGGAAAGCGAGGGTCCTCATATTCAGCAGCGGACCCCGGGCTCTAGTCGAAACCACGCACCTGTTATCGGGGCGTCGGGTCTGGACTGCTCTTTCCTCCACGCTGGTACAAACACGGTGATGTCTTTGTGTCCTTTCTCCAGGAACCAATCAACCGCCAGCTGGATGCCCAGGCACGAGAAAACCTCTTTGTTTCCATGGCTACAAAGCATCAAGGATACCAAGTTACTCACACACGCGCAAGCACACCCGCCCCCGCATGCTGCTGCACACGTGCACTGGCTCACCTCACCCAGAACCCCAATCAGGATGTTTTAGAACCAAGAAACCAGCTCCAAACTAGCTTGGACATATTTCTGGTTCCATTGACTTACATTGAAAAATAAAGACTCTATTGTTGCCTTTTTAGAAATATTGTTTTTTTATTGGACAATGAAAACTTACCCCATATGTGGGCTTAACTGTAACAGACTGGTAAATAATCTACAATCACAATGAATGCAATGCAATCCTATGCTCTACAACTTAAATACATAAAAAGATATTCATGGAAATCAATATGGCTACCTCCAAAACAGTAACTTTACAGAAGAAGGAAAAAACCCACTTCACTTTCAATGTAAGTCAATGGAACCGAACGTCTTTCCTAGCCTTTGTGGCTCATTTCTTTTAGTCCGTTCATCATAAAATTCACAAGCAACGTAGAGAACAGAAAGTCCTTTCAGAATATGTCAACAACTGAAAAATGACCAATGACCAATGGTTTTTATAAACCTGCACATGAAAAAAAATAAATAAATAAAATGTGTCTTCATTTTTGTCTATTTTTTTTTCTACTTCTTTCGAACTGGTCAACTGCCATCTACATTGTGTGAAAAATCATGATGAACGGACCAATAGAAATGCTCTAAAACGGCTTATAAACAATTCTGGTTCCATTGACTTGCATTGAGCGTGAAGTAGGTTTTTGGCCTCTCCTGTAAAAGTTGGGTAAACTGGCTTGGTTGGGTTAAACCTATAAACTAGCATCATATAAGGGTTTGCTAGAAAAAGCTATGCTATATTAACAGCTTCCTGTGAACAGAGCAGGCCGGTGTCCTGTCGGAAGGGGGGGGTGGGGGTCCCGGAGGACCCCGGCACTGCAGTTCAATATTTCTCCTACTTTAATGCGCTCAGTACTGCGTCAGACGGTTATTAAGCCCTTGATGAGCTGACTCAGGTGTGGCGTTCTAGAACAGGGAGAGCTGCAGTGCAGTCGAGTCGAGTGGTCCCTCCGGGTCAGGGCCCCTGTAACAGAGCGAAAGCTGACCGGTCCTCACCTTCCACGTGTTTCTTACTCTACCTTATTTTTTTTTAAAAAGTATTAAATTCTTCCTTCTCATGCGGATTCTACCCCACGTGTCGTTCCCCAGCCCACCTGCTGGGGGCAGTGTTGCACTTTCATGCCGCTGGAAGTATTCAGGGCCTGAAAACGCATCACTAGCAGCTGGTCATCAGCCACGAAGTCGCATTTCAGGCACGTTCATGCATCTGTTTACCATAAAACACACACTTAATGCAATATCATAGATTTCCCACTCACGTGAATCATCTCATTAGTTAATACTTTGGAAGTGGGTGGGATAAGGAAACCCCCTATGAATGGATGGGCATATGTTTAAGGAAATGAATCACTGGCTTAGAAGTTGGTCACATTTTAATTTCCAATACACAATATATATGGTTCTAGATTTTTCTTTTTCTACATCGTTTACATTGTACGAAAATTTCATGATAAACTTTCGGTTCCATTGACTTACATTGAAAGTATGTGTTACAAAATAAAATATCTAATTTAGTATTTATATATTTAGTGTGTTTAAAAAAATGGATGTGTATATATTTAGAAATTATTATTTCTAATTTAGCAGTTAGTCCCAGTTAAAATTTAAATATATAACATATATGGTTCTAGATTTTTCTTATTCTACATTGTTTACATTGTATGAAAATTTCATGATAAACTTTCGGTTCCACTGACTTACATTAAAAGAAAAATTAGGTTTTTATCCCCTCCTGTACACTATATATATATAATGTGTTACAAAATAAAATATCTAATTTAGTATTTATATATTGTGTTTAAAACAAATGGATGTGTATATATTTAGAAATTATTATTTCTAATTTAGCAGTTAGTCCCATTTCAATTTTAAATATATAAATATATGGTTCTAGATTTCTAGATTTTATTAATCTTTTTATCGATTATTTTTCTACATCAATTAAACGCAGTAGCTGCTGTTTACGTACTCAGAATTTCAGAATGAATGGACCATTGCTTCACAATGACTTGGAGTTAAAAATATAATATCTAATTTAGTAGTTGGTTCCGTTTAAATTCTAACAATATGTCATATATGGTTCTAGATTTCTAGATTTGATGAATTTGTGACTTAAACATAACTGAATATCGGCGCTGGCCAAAGAAAAAAAAATTCTACATCATTTAAACACGACAGGTGTTGTTCACATTGTGTAAAAATCTCACGATGAATGGACCAATAAAAATGCTCCAAAATAACGTATATAAAATAACTTAATAACTTCCATTGACTTACATTGAAAGTAAAGAAAGTTTTCATCCTCTCTTGTAAACCTTATTTATATATTTATGGCATTGAAAATAAATGGATGTGTATATATTTAGAATTCATTATTTCTAATTTAGCAGTTGGTCTCATTTAAATTTTAAATATATAACATATATGGTTCTAGATTTCTAAATTTTATTTATCTTTTTGTCGATTTTTATTTTTCTACAACATTTGAATGCAGCAGCTGCTGTTTACTTACTCTATAAATTTTGTAATGAATGGACCAATAAAAATGCTTCAAAATGACTTTGAAATAATTTTGGTTCCATTGACTCACATTGAAATTGAAAAGGTTTTTCAATCATTTATATATTCAGTGTGTTTCAGTTTGTATATATTCCAAAAAACAAACATTAAACATTGTTGCTTTTCCTCAGTATCGTAGATTTTATTCCAAACAATAATCTTTAAACAGTACCATGTACAATGCTGGGTAAAATCTTTAGACATTAATATTAGAATAATTAGAAATAATATAAATACAATAAGTAGCGATTGTATATACGTCTTTACTACCAACGCACTGATATAAGTGATTACTATTATTATTATTATTATTATTATTATTAATCATTAAAATCTAGCTGTGTTAATAGACATACAGCAAGTAGTGATTGTACACAGGCCATTATTAGTGATACATTGCTACTCATTTTTAAAGTGAGTAAGAGTACTTATTTTTAGTAGTACTATGAATTACTTCTTTATAATGAATTAAGTTGTTGACGTAAATAAACACAAAGTACCGTAAAATCATTAGCTGGTTTAAGAAAGGTGGGTTAGTTAGCTGTGCTACATTAGTTAGCTTGGGTTGAGTCATGCTGCAGTGGGTTTATATGCTATATATGCTAACCTTAGGCTAACTCACACTAACTCACTCACATATTAATATTATAATATTAATATTAGTATCACATACTAATATTACTCTCATTCAAAAGAACACGCTGCTGAGTACTGAAACTGAGTTTGTAGCTTTAAGCTAAGAAAGGCTGTGTTTTTAGCTTTGAGCTGAGAGAGACGTGTTTTTAGCTTTGAGCTAAGAAAGGCTGTGTTTTTAGCTTTGAGCTGAGAGAGACTGTGTTTTTAGCTTTGATCTGAGAGACGTGTTTTTAGCTTTAAGCTACAAGAGGCTATGTTTTTAGCTTTGAGCTGAGAGAGACTGTGTTTTTAGCTTTGAGCTAAGAGAGACTGTGTTTTTAGCTTTGAGCTAAGAGAGGCTGTGTTTTAGCTTTGAGCTACAAGAGGCTGTGTTTTTAGCTTTGAGCTAAGAAAGGCTGTGTTTTTAGCTTTGAGCTGAGAGAGACTGTGTTTTTAGCTTTGAGCTAAGAGAGACTGTGTTTTTAGCTTTAAGCTACAAGAGGCTGTGTTTTTAGCTTTGAGCTAAGAGAGACTGTATTTTTAGCTTTGAGCTGAGAGGCTGTGTTTTTAGCTTTAAGCTACAAAAGGCTATGTTTTTAGCTTTGAGCTGAGAGACTGTGTTTTTAGCTTTGAGCTGAGAGACTGTGTTTTAGCTTTGAGCTAAGAGAGGCTGTGTTTTTAGCTTTGAGCTAAGAGAGGCTGTGTTTTAGCTTTGAGCTACAAGAGGCTGTGTTTTTAGCTTTGAGCTACAAGAGGCTGTGTTTTTAGCTTTGAGCTGAGAAAGACTGTGTTTTTAGCTTTGAGCTTAGAGACGTGTTTTTAGCTTTAAGCTACAAGAGGCTATGTTTTTAGCTTTGAGCTAAGAGAGACTGTGTTTTTAGCTTTGAGCTGAGAGGCTGTGTTTTTAGCTTTGAGTTAAGAGAGACTGTGTTTTTAGCTTTGAGCTGAGAGGCTGTGTTTTTAGCTTTGAGCTGAGAGAGACTGTGTTTTTAGCTTTAAGCTACAAAAGGCTGTGTTTTTAACTTTGAGCTGAGAGAGACTGTGTTTTTAGCTCTGAGCTACAAGAGGCTGTGTTTTTAGCTTTGAGCTAAGAGAGGCTGTGTTTTTAGCTTTGAGCTAAGAGAGACTGTGTTTTTAGCTTTAAGCTACAAGAGGCTGTGTTTTTAGCTTTGAGCTGAGAGATGTGTTTTTAGCTTTAAGCTACAAGAGGCTGTGTTTTTAACTTTGAGCTGAGAGAGACTGTGTTTTTAGCTCTGAGCTACAAGAGGCTGTGTTTTTAGCTTTGAGCTAAGAGAGGCTGTGTTTTTAGCTTTGAGCTACAAGAGGCTGTGTTTTTAGCTTTGAGCTACAAGAGGCTGTGTTTTTAGCTTTAAGCTACAAGAGGCTGTGTTTTTAGCTTTGAGCTGAGAGAGACGTGTTTTTAGCTTTAAGCTACAAGAGGCTGTGTTTTTAGCTTTGAGCTGAGAGAGACTGTGTTTTTAGCTTTGAGCTACAAGAGGCTGTGTTTTTAGCTTTGAGCTACAAGAGGCTGTGTTTTTAGCTTTAAGCTACAAGAGGCTGTGTTTTTAGCTTTAAGCTACAAGAGGCTGTGTTTTTCGCTTTGAGCTGAGAGAGACTGTGTTTTTAGCTTTGAGTTAAGAGAGACTGTGTTTTTAGCTTTGAGGTACAAGAGGCTGTGTTTTTAGCTTTAAGCTACAAGAGGCTGTGTTTTTAGCTTTGAGCTGAGAGACGTGTTTTTAGCTTTAAGCTACAAGAGGCTGCGTTTTTAACTTTGAGCTGAGAAAGGCTGTGTTTTTAGCTTTAAGCTACAAGAGGCTGTGTTTTTAGCTTTAAGCTACAAGAGGCTATGTTTTTAGCTTTGAGCTGAGAGAGACTGTGTTTTTAGCTTTGAGCTAAGAGAGGCTGTGTTTTAGCTTTGAGCTACAAGAGGCTGTGTTTTTAGCTTTGAGCTGAGAGATGTGTTTTTAGCTTTGAGCTACAAGAGGCTGTGTTTTTAGCTTTGAGCTGAGGGATGTGTTTTTAGGTTTGAGCTAAGAGAGGCAGTGTTTTTAGCTTTGAGCTAAGAGATGTGTTTTTAGCTTTAAGCTACAAGAGGCTGTGTTTTTAACTTTGAGCTAAGAGAGACTGTGTTTTTTAGCTTTGAGCTACAAGAGGCTGTGTTTTTAGCTTTGAGCTACAAGAGGCTGTGTTTTTAGCTTTGAGTTAAGAGAGACTGTGTTTTTAGCTTTGAGGTACAAGAGGCTGTGTTTTTAGCTTTGAGCTACAAGAGGCTGTGTTTTTAGCTTTGAGCTGAGAAAGACTGTGTTTTTAGCTTTGAGCTTAGAGACGTATTTTTAGCTTTAAGCTACAAGAGGCTATGTTTTTAGCTTTGAGTTAAGAGAGACTGTGTTTTTAGCTTTGAGCTGAGAGGCTGTGTTTTTAGCTTTGAGTTAAGAGAGACTGTGTTTTTAGCTTTGAGCTGAGAGGCTGTGTTTTTAGCTTTGAGCTGAGAGAGACTGTGTTTTTAGCTTTAAGCTACAAGAGGCTGTGTTTTTAGCTTTGAGCTGAGAGACGTGTTTTTAGCTTTAAGCTACAAGAGGCTGCGTTTTTAACTTTGAGCTGAGAAAGGCTGTGTTTTTAGCTTTAAGCTACAAGAGGCTGTGTTTTTAGCTTTAAGCTACAAGAGGCTATGTTTTTAGCTTTGAGCTGAGAGACGTGTTTTTAGCTTTGAGCTGAGAGAGGCTGTGTTTTTAGCTTTGAGCTACAAGAAGCTGTGTTTTTAGCTTTGAGCTAAGAGAGATGTGTTTTTAGCTTTGAGCTACAAGAGGCTGTGTTTTTAGCTTTGAGCTGAGGGATGTGTTTTTAGGTTTGAGCTAAGAGAGGCAGTGTTTTTAGCTTTGAGCTAAGAGATGTGTTTTTAGCTTTAAGCTACAAGAGGCTGTGTTTTTAACTTTGAGCTAAGAGAGACTGTGTTTTTTAGCTTTGAGCTACAAGAGGCTGTGTTTTTAGCTTTGAGCTAAGAGAGATGTGTTTTTAGCTTTGAGCTGAGAGATGTTTTTAGCTTTGAGCTACAAGAGGCTGTGTTTTTAGCTTTGAGCTAAGAAAGGCTGTGTTTTTAGCTTTGAGCTGAGAGACGTGTTTTTAGCTTTGAGCTTCAAGAGGCTGTGTTTTTAGCTTTAAGCTACAAGAGGCTGTGTTTTTAGCTTTGAGCTAAGAGAGGCTGTGTTTTTAGCTTTGAGCTGAGAGAGACTGTGTTTTTAGCTTTGAGCTACAAGAGACTGTGTTTTTAGCTTTGAGCTACAAGAGGCTGTGTTTTTAGCTTTGAGCTACAAGAGGCTGTGTTTTTAGCTTTGAGCTGAGAGATGTGTTTTTAGCTTTAAGCTACAAGAGGCTGTTTTTAACTTTGAGCTAAGAGAGACTGTGTTTTTTAGCTTTGAGCTACAAGAGGCTGTGTTTTTAACTTTGAGTTAAGAGAGGCTGTGTTTTTAGCTTTAAGTTGAGAGAGTCTGTGTGTTTAGGTTTGAGCTAAATCAGACTGTGTTTTTAGCTCTGAGCTAAGAGAGGCTTTGTTTTTAACTTTGAGCTGAAAGACGTGTTTTTAGCTTTGAGCTACAAGAGGCTGTGTTTTTAGCTTTGAGCTGAGAGACGTGTTTTTAGCTTTGAGCTACAAGAGGCTGTGTTTTTAGCTTTCAGCTGAGAGAGGCTGTGTTTTTAGCTTTGAGCTACAAGAGGCTGTGTTTTTAGCTTTCAGCTGAGAGAGGCTGTGTTTTTAGCTTTCAGCTGAGAGAGGCTGTGTTTTTAGCTTTGAGTTAAGAGAGGCTGTGTTTTTAGCTTTGAGTTAAGAGAGGCTGTGTTTTTAGCTTTGAGCTGAGAGACGTGTTTTTAGCTTTAAGCTACAAGAGGCTGCGTTTTTAACTTTGAGCTGAGAAAGGCTGTGTTTTTAGCTTTAAGCTACAAGAGGCTGTGTTTTTAGCTTAAAGCTACAAGAGGCTATGTTTTTAGCTTTGAGCTGAGAGACTATGTTTTTAGCTTTGAGCTGAGAGAGGCTGTGTTTTTAGCTTTGAGCTACAAGAGGCTGTGTTTTTAGCTTTGAGCTACAAGAGGCTGTGTTTTTAGCTTTGAGCTAAGAAAGGCTGTGTTTTTAGCTTTGAGCTGAGGGATGTGTTTTTAGGTTTGAGCTAAGAGAGGCAGTGTTTTTAGCTTTGAGCTAAGAGATGTGTTTTTAGCTTTAAGCTACAAGAGGCTGTGTTTTTAACTTTGAGCTAAGAGAGACTGTGTTTTTTAGCTTTGAGCTACAAGAGGCTGTGTTTTTAGCTTTGAGCTAAGAGAGATGTGTTTTTAGCTTTGAGCTGAGAGATGTGTTTTTAGCTTTGAGCTACAAGAGGCTGTGTTTTTAGCTTTGAGCTGAGAGATGTGTTTTTAGCTTTAAGCTACAAGAGGCTGTTTTTAACTTTGAGCTAAGAAAGGCTGTGTTTTTAGCTTTGAGCTGAGAGACGTGTTTTTAACTTTGAGCTAAGAGAGGCTGTGTTTTTAGCTTTAAGCTACAAGAGGCTGTGTTTTTAGCTTTGAGCTAAGAGAGGCTGTGTTTTTAGCTTTGAGCTGAGAGAGACTGTGTTTTTAGCTTTAAGCTACAAGAGACTGTGTTTTTAGCTTTGAGCTAAGAGATGTGTTTTTAGCTTTGAGCTTCAAGAGGCTGTGTTTTTAGCTTTAAGCTACAAGAGGCTGTTTTTAACTTTGAGCTAAGAGAGACTGTGTTTTTTAGCTTTGAGCTACAAGAGGCTGTGTTTTTAACTTTGAGTTAAGAGAGGCTGTGTTTTTAGCTTTAAGTTGAGAGAGTCTGTGTGTTTAGGTTTGAGCTAAATCAGACTGTGTTTTTAGCTCTGAGCTAAGAGAGGCTTTGTTTTTAACTTTGAGCTGAAAGACGTGTTTTTAGCTTTGAGCTACAAGAGGCTGTGTTTTTAGCTTTGAGCTGAGAGACGTGTTTTTAGCTTTGAGCTACAAGAGGCTGTGTTTTTAGCTTTCAGCTGAGAGAGGCTGTGTTTTTAGCTTTCAGCTGAGAGAGGCTGTGTTTTTAGCTTTGAGTTAAGAGAGGCTGTGTTTTTAGCTTTGAGCTAAGAGAGCTGTGTTTTTAGCCTGGACTGACCACCCCAGAGTCCAGAGCCTCAACATCACTGAATGTGTTTGGGGTTATTTGGATGGTGAGAAGTTTCTAAGACTTAACTTTGAAGGTGAGTCTGAACTGAAAGTGATGAGGGTGAAGAATGGAAACACTAAACACTTCAACATCTGATATTAGATGAAGTTGTGGATCCTGGAACTTATATAATAGTATCACTTACAGTCTAATCTAACGCAGTCCAGTTGCACCTGTTAGATGAATGTGGTAAGTTTTACAGCCTGTTAGCATGTGTAAAGTTAGCATACCTCATGGCTACGTTGGATCCGTCTATAACGATGGGTCGGAGGTTATCGTACGTGTCCGTCGTCTCCTCTTCAAGCGAGGCCTCTGGACTGACCGCCTCTTTGGCCCCAGGGCCTCGGGGAGCCAAACTAGCCAAAGTGACCGGCGCCTGGGCCTCCAGCTCGCCTTTGTTTCCGAGCCGAACCAGTTCGGCCAGGAGGTCGTTGATTAAAGCGCTGGGACCTAGTTTGCTCAAGACGGACTCCACTTGTTCCCCAGAGTAGCCAAGCTTCAGCGCAAACTCCATTTTGGTTTGGTAGTCTCTGCTTTCGCTGCTGGTCTGCTGCAAGGGGGCGTGGCCTATGGAGGTAGGGGGCGTTCTGTGGCCAGAGTCTGACCGCACGTCTTCGGCGCGGAGCTCCTGCAGCGTGCTGCTCTGACTGAAACTGGGACGGTCCAAACACGGCGAGCGGCAGAGTTGGCGGTGCGGCTTCGTGGTCATTAGCGGTTCCCGTTTCCTTCCTCCTCCTGCTTCGGTGGCGCCGCCCCCCGAACTCCCACTCCGCGCCCTTGCCTCTCCGTCGCTCTCGGAGCTGCTGCCCTCTTCCTCTCCCTCGTCGTCCTCCTCCTCTTCCTCCTCCTCATCGGGCGAGGCGTGGCCAGTAGGCGAAGGCGCGGGTTGCGGGTCACGGCACCATCCGCGGTGCTCCATCTTGAGGCGCTGCAGCATGGCGCATGCGGCCGTCACCTGGGCCGGGCCGCCCTGCAGCTCCAGCGCATGGTCCCTCACCTGCAGCACCGCGCAGCTCTCGTACTCGATGGCAGCACGGAGGGAGTGCAAGCGCCGCTGCAGCCACAGGGTCAGACGCTCGCGGTGCCGCTGGACAGGCGAGATCAGAGACACGATGTAGTCCTGGAAGGGGGCGAGAGAAAGATAGAGAGATAAATATCCACAATATTATTCAACGACTAAAAATAAATTGAATGAATTATCAGCTCAAGTGCGATCTAGATTCAATACCGAACCTAGTTTGTTCTAGAATCATGTCAGGGACTTTGTATGCTCCTAAGTTAGGTGTTTGTAGATTCGGCTTAGAACCTAAACGTGTCCCGAGAATTGCCTGGATCTGAACCTGTTCTTGAAATGTGTCTCAATGTGTTCTAGACCTAGCTCTGGTTCCAAAAGTGTTCCAGAATCTTCCCTGTTGCTCAATGTGTTCTAGACCCACCCCTTGTTCCATATGTGCTCTAGAATCTTCCCTGGTGCTGAATGTGTTCTAGACCCACCCCTTGTTCCATATGTGCTCTAGAATCTTCCCTGGTGCTGAATGTGTTCAAGACACAGCTCTGGACCCAGATGTGTTCTAGAATCTTCCCTGGTGCTGAATGTGTTCTAGACCCACCCCTTGTTCCATATGTGCTCTAGAATCTTCCCTGGTGCTGAATGTGTTCTAGACCCACCCCTTGTTGCATATGTGCTCTAGAATCTTCCCTGGTGCTGAATGTGTTCTAGACACAGCTCTGGACCCAGATGTGTTCTAGAATCTTCCCTGGTGCTGAATGTGTTCTAGACCCACCCCTTGTTCCATATGTGCTCTAGAATCTTCCCTGGTGCTGAATGTGTTCTAGACACAGCTCTGGACCCAGATGTGTTCTAGAATCTTCCCTGGTGCTCAATGTGTTCTAGACCCACCCCTTGTTCCACATGTGCTCTAGAATCTTCCCTGGTGCTGAATGTGTTCTAGACACAGCTCTGGACCCAGATGTGTTCTAGAATCTTCCCTGGTGCTCAATGTGTTCTAGACCCACCCCTTGTTCCATATGTGCTCTAGAATCTTCCCTGGTGCTGAATGTGTTCTAGACACAGCTCTGGACCCAGATGTGTTCTAGAATCTTCCCCGGTGCTCAATGTGTTCTAGACCCACCCCTTGTTCCATATGTGCTCTAGAATCTTCCCTGGTGCTGAATGTGTTCTAGCGACAGCTCTGGGTCCAGATGTGTACTAGAATCTTCCCTGGTGCTGAATGTGTTCTAGACACAGCTCTGGTCCCAAATCTGCTCTAGGACTGGCTCTGGAACAAAATGTGTTCTGGAATTCGCTGGAACTGGGTTTGCTCTAGCAGTATCTTTGAATCCTAGTGTGATCAGAGAACACTAGAATTCAGTGTTCTCTAGATTCAGCTCAGGATCTACATGTGTTCCTGGACTCGTCTGCATCTAGAACTGTTCTTGATATTCTGGAATCTGTTGGATCTGTCGTAACTTCTTTTCTTGCCGCCAAAACGAAGAGGGAAGCCAGTTTGGAGAACATGCTGTATTCTTGAAGATACCACAATACAGATATGATCTGACAAGGTCTGGAAATGGTCTGAATTTTAATGGGACCTGCACAGTCTTGTAGGCATTCCTTCAAATCAAATGTGTTCTATAATCTTCTGCGACCCTGAATGTGTTCTAGACCCAGCCCTGGTTCCAAATATGCTCCAGAATCAGCTCTGGAACTGGGTTTGCTCTAGGAGCATCTCTGGGACTTAGTGTTCTTCAGAAACAAGTCTTTTATAGGTGCTGCTTAGGATTTGAAACTGGTTCTAGAATTTTCAGAGTCTGCTCATGTATTTGGAACCAAATGTCCTCTAGAATCTTCTCCGATCCTGAATGTCTTATAGACCCCCGTTCTGGATCCAGATGTGTACGAGAATCTTCCCTGATCCGGAATGTGTTCTAGGACCAACTCTACTTCCAAATGTGTTCTAGAATCTTCTCTGATCCTAAATGTGTTATAGGCTCACTTCTGGATCCAGATGTGTACAAGAATCTTCCCTGATCCTGAATGTGTTCTGGACCCAGTTCTGGATCCAGATGTGTACTAAAATCTTTGCTCATCTTAAATGTGTTTTAGACTCAACTCTGGTTCCAAATTTGTTCTAGACGCAGCTCTGGGTCCAAATCTGTTCTAGAAGCAGCTCTGGGTCCAAATCTGTTCTAGAAGCAGCTGTTGACTAAGTGATAGATAGATAGATAGATAGATAGATAGATAGATAGATAGATAGATAGATAGATAGATAGATAGAGAAACAAGGAGATAGATAGATAGACAAATAGATAGATAAATAGATAGATAGAGAAACAGAGATGGATAGAGAAGTAGATGGATAGATAGATAGATAGATAGATAGATAGATAGATAGATAGATAGATAGATAGATAGATAAACAATAGATATAGATAGATAAACAATAGATAGATAGAAAGACAAATATATATAAATAGATGTTGATCTATCTCTCTGTTTCCCTCTTCCTCTCTATCTCGCTCCCTGTTTCCCCTCTCTCTCTCTATCTCTCTCACTCTGTTTCCCTCTCTCTCACTCTCTTTCTCTCTCTCTCACTCTCTTTCTCTCTCTCTCTCTCTCTCTCTCTGTTTCCCTCTCTCTCTCACTCTCTTTCTTTCTCTCTCTCTCTCACTCTTTCTCTCTCTCTCTCTCTCGGTTTCCCTCTCTCTCTCTCTCTCTCTCTCTATCTCTCTCACTCTCTTTCTCTCTCTCTCTCTCGTGGGTGTAAAAGAGATAAAAATCATAAAGACAAAAAAAGTTCAAGCACACCTTGTGAACAACCCCCTACACACACACACACACACACACACACACACACACACACACACAAACACACACACACACTCAGAGACAGACAGAGGCAACAAAAAAAAGCTGTGTCTCTTCAGTACAAAGTATGCTGGGAATGACCCCATCTCCTCTCGCGTAATTGGCTGAACAGGACAGTCTGGAACGTTTTCTCCAGTCCTGATTGGCCGAGAAGCCCAATCATCTCATAACAAAGCGAAACGTGTGTCGAACGTCTAACGACCGCTGTGACGTCGCTACAGCATGAGGTCAACTAGCCCTCACAGCACGGTCGAAACGGGACTGTCCAGCCGGGGCTGTGAAGAAGCTCCTCACTAAAAGAGGGACACAGGAAGCTGCTGGTGGTCTCAGAACAATGGACTGACCACCCCAGAGTCCAGACCTTTTGCATGGTAAGAAGCAGAAAATGCTAAACCAGATTTTCAAACTAGTCCTAAAATTGCTGCTCACTTCAGGTCCAACAGGTCTACAGGATTGAGTTTCTCCTTGCAAAGCCCTACCATGGAGACCAGTGTTGGTCAGTGTTCTCCTGATACTGGGCTCATCAACATCAGCATTAGCCATTAGAAGTGACTCAGGGTTCCTTTGTGATCTCACAGACTGTTACATACACCCTGTTCTTGGAGTGGTCTTAGTTGGTTGACCGCTCCAGGGAAGGTAACAAGGGTCTCACAATCTGTCCAAACTCTGTAAAGATGGTTCTGTAACTCTTACCAGCCTCAACAGCTGGTGTTCTGAGGTTCCTCAGAATCTCCTGTTTCGGGGCTGATACACTTCCAGAACTTGTGTTATGAAGACCTGACCTTTATCAATCCCACCTGATCATCATCTCACCTTGAAATTCAACTGATAATCACAGAGGTTCACACACTTTTACCTTCACAGATATAAAACACTGGATCACTTTCATCAATAAATCAATGACCAAGTCTTATATTTTAGAACTAGTTCAAAAGTCAGATTATATTTTAGGAAATTCTAAAGTTCACAAATTCACAAGCTTTTCAACAAGGGCCCCACATGGGTTCAAAGTGGGCTAACAATGGGTCCCCTTTAGGCAACCCAGATTTGTTTATTTGCTGTATATGGGCCTGTGTTTTTTCTTATGTGTACCACTAATGTGACCAATCTGGGCTGCAAGTAGGGCCCATATGAACAATCATCTACTATCCCCACAGTCAAAACAGAAATAACAGTAACTCTACTGGGACCACAAATGTAGCCTAACTGGGCCCCATGACAGTGAGCCACCTGGGGCCCATAACTGTAGCCTAACTGGAATCCGCAAATGTAACTTAACTTGGGTCCAAAGTTATAACCCAACTGGAGCCAAACTTATAACCCAACTGGAGTCCAAAGTTATAACCCAACTGGAGCCAAACTTATAACCCAACTGGAGTCCAAAGTTATAACCCAACTGGAGCCAAACTTATAACCCAACTGGAGTCCAAAGTTATAACCCAACTGGAGCCAAACTTATAACCCAACTGGAGTCCAAAGTTATAACCCAACTGGAGCCAAACTTATAACCCAACTGATGCGCAAAATTATAATCAAACTGGAGCCAAAAGTTATAACTCAACTGGTGTCCTAAGTTATAACCCAACTAGATTCCAAAATTAAAACCCAACTGGGGTCCAAAGTTATAACCCAACTGATGCCCAAAGTTATTTCCCAACTGCTGCCCAAAGGTGTAACCCAACTGGGCTCCAAGGACATAACCCAACCAGTGCCCAAAGTTATAACTCAATTAATGCCTATAATTATAACCCAACTGGAGCCAAACTTATAACCCAACTGTAAGCCAAAGTTATAACCCAACTGGAGCCAAACTTATAACCCAACTGGAAGCCAAAGTTATAACCCAACTGGAGCCCAAACTTAACACCCAACTGGTGTCCAAAGTTATAACCCAACTGGAGCCAAACTTATAACCCAACTGTGGTCCAAAATTAAAACCCAACCAGTGCCCAAAGTTATAACTCAATTAATGCCTATAATTATAACCCAACTGGAGCCAAACTTATAACCCAACTGGAAGCCAAAGTTATAACCCAACTGGAGCCCAAACTTAACACCCAACTGGTGTCCAAAGTTATAACCCAACTGGAGCCAAACTTATAACCCAACTGTGGTCCAAAATTAAAACCCAACTGGAGTCCAAAGTTATAACCCAACTGGGGTCCAAAGTTATAACCCAACTGGGGTCCAAAGTTATAACCCAACTGGAGTCCAAAGTTATAACCCAACTGGGGTTCAAAGTTATAACCCAACTGACGCCCAAAATTAAAACCGAACTGGGGTTCAAATGTATAACCCAAATAAAGCCTAAAGATATAACCCAACTGGGACCCAAAGTAACAAACCTACTGGTGTCCAAAGTTATAAGCCAAACGATGCCCAAAGTTATATCCCAACTGATGCCCAAAATTATAACCGAACTGATTTCTAAAGTTATAACCCGACTGGTGTCCAACTGGTGTCCAAAGGTATAACCCAACTGGAGTCCAAAGTTATAACCCAACTGGGGTCCAAAGTCATAACCCAACTGGGGTCCAAAGTTATAATCCAACTGGGGTCCAAAGTTATAACCCAACTAACACCCAAATTTATAACTAAACTGGGGTTTAAATTATTTTCCAACTGATGTCCAAAGTTATAACCCAACTGGGGTCCAAAGTTATAACCCAACCAATGGTCAAAATATTAACCGAACTGATGCCTAAAGTTATAACCCGCCTGGTGTCCAACTGGGGTTCAAAGTTACAACCCAACTGGGGTCCAAAGTTATAACCCAACTGGGGTCCAAAGTTATAATCCAAATGGGGTCCAAAGTTATAAGCCAAACGATGCCCAAGTTATAATCCAACTGGGGTCCAAAGTTATAACCCAACTGATGCCCAAAATTATAACCCAACTGATGCCCAAAGTTATAAACTGACTGGTGTCCAAATAGGGTCCAAAGTTATATCCCAACTGGGGTCCAGTGTTATATCACAACTGCTCCCCAAAGGTGTAACCCAACTGATGGCCAAAGTTATAACCCAACTGGTGCCCAAAGTTATAAGCCAACTGGGGTCCAAAGTTATAACCCAACTGGGATCCAAAGTTATAACCCAACTGGTGCCCAAAGTTATAACCCAACTGGGGTCCAAAGTTATAACCCAACTGGGATCCAAAGTTATAACCCAACTGATGCCCAAGGTTATAACCCAACTGGTGTCCGAATGGGTCCAAAGTTATAACCAAACTGGGGTCCAACATTATATCCCAACTGGGGTCCAAAGTTATATCCCAACTGGGGTCCAAAGTTATAATCCAACTGGGGTCCAAAGTTATAAGCCAAACGATGCCCAAAGTTATATCCCAACTGGGGTCCAAAGTTATAACCCAACTGATGCCCAAAGTTATATCCCAACTGGGGTCCAAAGTTATATCCCAACTGGGGTCCAAAGTTATAATCCAACTGGGGTCCAAAGTTATAAGCCAAACGATGCCCAAAGTTATAAACCAACTGATGCCCAAAGTTATAACCCAACTGGGGTCCAACATTATATCCCAACTGGGGTCCAAAGTTATAATCCAACTGGGGTCCATAGTTCGAACCCAACTGGGGTCCTAAGTTATAAGCATACTAGCCCAGATAAAAGCCACATGGGGCCCACGTGGACATGTTGCTGGGTTTACATTATATTATTATCAGGTTATTATTTCTTTGTACACAAAACAACACAGTAGTGGTGAAATCTTCTGAGTTAATATTAGTGGATGTTTTACTATGAGGTCTAAATAAACAGGAAGAGGTCAGAAGAGCCGACTCGGCCCCGTCCATACATCAGGTCAGCGTAATAACCGCCTGTGTGCAGCGATGCCGAGTGGTCAGTTCCGGTGATGTGATATATACGGTGTGGAGGAATGTGTGCGTGCGCTGCACTGAGGCTTCGCTGTGCATTGTGTGTGTACCTGTGTGTGTGTGTACCTGTGTGTATGTGTGTGTACCTGTGTGTGTGTGTGTACCTGTGTGTGTGTGTGCAGTGCTGTAGTGTAGGCTGCAGTTTGAAGTGTGTGTGTGTGTGTGTGTGTGTGTGTGTGTGTAAGCCGATATCACCATCCAGCTATGAGAGGCTTCTCCGTGCTCATGACACCGGTTGCCTAGCAACCCAGTCCTGTCATCAGCTAACTGCTTTTTAGCAGTCACGACTAACACAAAACACTGCACAATGTTCTCTGGGCAAGCCTGGAACACACACACACACACATACACACCACACACACACATACACACAAACACACATACACATACACACCACATACACAACACACACACACATATATACACACACACACACCACACACACATACACACAAACACACATACACACCACATACACAACACACACACACACATACACACACACACACACACAAACACACATACACACCACACACACACATACACACACAAACAAACACACATACACACATACACACCACATACACAACACACACACACACATATACACACACACACATAAACACACACACACACACCACACACACACACTACACACACCCACGCTCGCATCACATGGAGCATTGCACAGGTAAACACAACCGTCAAAGAGAGAGAGAGAACAATCAGAATATCTCTCTCTCTCTCTCTCTCTCTGGTGTGTGTGTCTGTATGTGTGTGTGGTGTGTGTGGTGTGTGTATATGTGTGTGGTGTGTGTGTGTGTGGTGCTTGCACAAGACGCTAGGAGTCAAAATAACACTGGAAATCACACGCTTACGACATTCAGAGCTCTCTCTCTCTCACTCTCTCTCACTCTCCCTATGTCTCTCTCTCTACAGATCTCTGCACGTGTCTCTCTCTGTTTCTGTCTCCATCTAAGTCTCCATCCCCCTCTCTTTCTCTCTCCCTCTCTCTCGCTCTCTCAACCCATCTCTTTCTCTCTCTCTCTTTCTACCCCA
>CM038726.1:2396545-2449045 GCA_021613375.1 Megaleporinus macrocephalus
TACCTTACACTCCCATTAACATAGTTTATCAGTACTGACACTCCGTATATACCTTACACTCCCATTAACATAGTTTATCAGTACTGACCCCCGTATATACCTTACACCCCCATTAACATAGTTTATCAGTACTGACCCCCCCCGTATATACCATAAACCCCCATTAACATAGTTTATCAGTACTGACACTCCGTATATACCTTACACTCCCATTAACATAGTTTATCAGTACTGACCCTCGTATATACCTTACACCTCATTAACATAGTTTATCAGTACTGACACTCCGTATATACCTTACACTCCCATTAACATTGTTTATCAGTACTGACACTCCGTATATACCTTACACCCCCATTAACATAGTTTATCAGTACTGACCCTCGTATATACCATACACCCCCATTAACATAGTTTATCAGTACTGACCCCCGTATATACCATACACCCCCATTAACATAGTTTATCAGTACTGACACTCCGTATATACCTTACACTCCCATTAACATAGTTTATCAGTACTGACCCTCGTATATACTTTACACTCCCATTAACATAGTTTATCAGTACTGACCCCCGTATATACCATACACCCCCATTAACATAGTTTATCAGTACTGACACTCCGTATATACCTTACACCCCCATTAACATAGTTTATCAGTACTGACCCTCCGTATATACCTTACACTCCCATTAACATAGTTTATCAGTACTGACCCTCGTATATACCTTACACTCCCATTAACATAGTTTATCAGTACTGACCCCCGTATATACCATACACCCCCATTAACATAGTTTATCAGTACTGACACTCCGTATATACCTTACACTCCCATTAACATAGTTTATCAGTACTGACCCTCGTATATACCTTACACTCCCATTAACATAGTTTATCAGTACTGACCCTCGTATATACCTTACACCCCCATTAACATAGTTTATCAGTACTGACACTCCGTATATACCTTACACTCCCATTAACATAGTTTATCAGTACTGACCCTCGTATATACCATACACTCCCATTAACATAGTTTATCAGTACTGACCCTCGTATATACCATACACCCCCATTAACATAGTTTATCAGTACTGACCCTCAAACCTTACACTCCCATTAACATAGTTTATCAGTACTGACACTCCGTATATACCTTACACTCCCATTAACATAGTTTATCAGTACTGTCACTCCGTATATACCATACACTCCCATTAACATAGTTTATCAGTACTGACCCTCGTATATACCTTACACCCCCATTAACATAGTTTATCAGTACTGACCCTCGTATATACCTTACACTCCCATTAACATAGTTTATCAGTACTGACGTCTCCGTATATACCATACACTCCCATTAACATAGTTTATCAGTACTGACCCCCGTATATACCTTACACCCCCATTAACATAGTTTATCAGTACTGACCCCCCCGTATATACCATACACCCCCATTAACATAGTTTATCAGTACTGACACTCCGTATATACCTTACACTCCCATTAACATAGTTTATCAGTACTGACCCCCGTATATACCATACACTTCCATTAACATAGTTTATCAGTACTGACACTCCGTATATACCTTACACTCCCATTAACATAGTTTATCAGTACTGACACTCCGTATATACCTTACACCCCCATTAACATAGTTTATCAGTACTGACCCTCGTATATACCTTACACCCCATTAACATAGTTTATCAGTACTGACCCTCGTATATACCTTACACCCCCATTAACATAGTTTATCAGTACTGACCCTCGTATATACCTTACACCCCCATTAACATAGTTTATCAGTACTGACACTCCGTATATACCTTACACTCCCATTAACATAGTTTATCAGTACTGAACCTCGTATATACCATACACTCCCATTAACATAGTTTATCAGTACTGACCCCCGTATATACCTTACACTCCCATTAACATAGTTTATCAGTACTGACCCCCGTATATACCTTACACCCCCATTAACATAGTTTATCAGTACTGACCCCCCCGTATATACCATACACCCCCATTAACATAGTTTATCAGTACTGACACTCCGTATATACCTTACACTCCCATTAACATAGTTTATCAGTACTGACCCTCGTATATACCTTACACCCCATTTACATAGTTTATCAGTACTGACCCTCGTATATACCTTACACCCCCATTAACATAGTTTATCAGTACTGACACTCCGTATATACCTTACACTCCCATTAACATAGTTTATCAGTACTGACCCTCGTATATACCATACACTCCCATTAACATAGTTTATCAGTACTGACCCTCGTATATACCATACACCCCCATTAACATAGTTTATCAGTACTGACCCTCGTATATACCTTACACTCCCATTAACATAGTTTATCAGTACTGACACTCCGTATATACCTTACACTCCCATTAACATAGTTTATCAGTACTGACACTCCGTATATACCATACACTCCCATTAACATAGTTTATCAGTACTGACCCTCGTATATACCTTACACCCCCATTAACATAGTTTATCAGTACTGACCCTCGTATATACCTTACACTCCCATTAACATAGTTTATCAGTACTGACGTCTCCGTATATACCATACACTCCCATTAACATAGTTTATCAGTACTGACCCCCGTATATACCTTACACCCCCATTAACATAGTTTATCAGTACTGACCCCCCCGTATATACCATACACCCCCATTAACATAGTTTATCAGTACTGACACTCCGTATATACCTTACACTCCCATTAACATAGTTTATCAGTACTGACACTCCGTATATACCTTACACCCCCATTAACATAGTTTATCAGTACTGACCCTCGTATATACCTTACACCCCATTAACATAGTTTATCAGTACTGACCCTCGTATATACCTTACACCCCCATTAACATAGTTTATCAGTACTGACACTCCGTATATACCTTACACTCCCATTAACATAGTTTATCAGTACTGATCCTCGTATATACCATACACTCCCATTAACATAGTTTATCAGTACTGACCCTCGTATATACCATACACCCCCATTAACATAGTTTATCAGTACTGACCCTCGTATATACCTTACACTCCCATTAACATAGTTTATCAGTACTGACACTCCGTATATACCTTACACTCCCATTAACATAGTTTATCAGTACTGACCCCCGTATATACCTTACACCCCCATTAACATAGTTTATCAGTACTGACCCCCCCGTATATACCATACACCCCCATTAACATAGTTTATCAGTACTGACACTCCGTATATACCTTACACTCCCATTAACATAGTTTATCAGTACTGACCCTCGTATATACCTTACACCCCCATTAACATAGTTTATCAGTACTGACACTCCGTATATACCTTACACCCCCATTAACATAGTTTATCAGTACTGACCCTCGTATATACCATACACTCCCATTAACATAGTTTATCAGTACTGACACTCCGTATATACCTTACACTCCCATTAACATTGTTTATCAGTACTGACACTCCGTATATACCTTACACCCCCATTAACATAGTTTATCAGTACTGACCCTCGTATATACCATACACCCCCATTAACATAGTTTATCAGTACTGACCCCCGTATATACCATACACCCCCATTAACATAGTTTATCAGTACTGACACTCCGTATATACCTTACACTCCCATTAACATAGTTTATCAGTACTGACAATCGTATATACCTTACACTCCCATTAACATAGTTTATCAGTACTGACCCCCGTATATACCATACACCCCCATTAACATAGTTTATCAGTACTGACACTCCGTATATACCTTACACCCCCATTAACATAGTTTATCAGTACTGACACTCCGTATATACCTTACACTCCCATTAACATAGTTTATCAGTACTGACCCTCGTATATACCTTACACTCCCATTAACATAGTTTATCAGTACTGACCCCCGTATATACCATACACCCCCATTAACATAGTTTATCAGTACTGACACTCCGTATATACCTTACACTCCCATTAACATAGTTTATCAGTACTGACCCTCGTATATACCTTACACTCCCATTAACATAGTTTATCAGTACTGACCCCCGTATATACCATACACCCCCATTAACATAGTTTATCAGTACTGACCCCCGTATATACCATACACCCCCATTAACATAGTTTATCAGTACTGACACTCCGTATATACCTTACACTCCCATTAACATAGTTTATCAGTACTGACCCCCGTATATACCTTACACCCCCATTAACATAGTTTATCAGTACTGACCCTCGTATATACCATACACTCCCATTAACATAGTTTATCAGTACTGACGTCTCCGTATATACCATACACTCCCATTAACATAGTTTATCAGTACTGACCCCCGTATATACCTTACACCCCCATTAACATAGTTTATCAGTACTGACCCCCCCGTATATACCATACACCCCCATTAACATAGTTTATCAGTACTGACACTCCGTATATACCTTACACTCCCATTAACATAGTTTATCAGTACTGACACTCCGTATATACCTTACACCCCCATTAACATAGTTTATCAGTACTGACCCTCGTATATACCTTACACCCCATTAACATAGTTTATCAGTACTGACCCTCGTATATACCTTACACCCCCATTAACATAGTTTATCAGTACTGACACTCCGTATATACCTTACACTCCCATTAACATAGTTTATCAGTACTGATCCTCGTATATACCATACACTCCCATTAACATAGTTTATCAGTACTGACCCTCGTATATACCATACACCCCCATTAACATAGTTTATCAGTACTGACCCTCGTATATACCTTACACTCCCATTAACATAGTTTATCAGTACTGACACTCCGTATATACCTTACACTCCCATTAACATAGTTTATCAGTACTGACCCCCGTATATACCTTACACCCCCATTAACATAGTTTATCAGTACTGACCCCCCCGTATATACCATAAACCCCCATTAACATAGTTTATCAGTACTGACACTCCGTATATACCTTACACTCCCATTAACATAGTTTATCAGTACTGACCCTCGTATATACCTTACACCTCATTAACATAGTTTATCAGTACTGACCCCCGTATATACCTTACACTCCCATTAACATAGTTTATCAGTACTGACCCTCGTATATACCTTACACCCCCATTAACATAGTTTATCAGTACTGACACTCCGTATATACCTTACACCCCCATTAACATAGTTTATCAGTACTGACCCTCGTATATACCATACACTCCCATTAACATAGTTTATCAGTACTGACACTCCGTATATACCTTACACTCCCATTAACATTGTTTATCAGTACTGACACTCCGTATATACCTTACACCCCCATTAACATAGTTTATCAGTACTGACCCTCGTATATACCATACACCCCCATTAACATAGTTTATCAGTACTGACCCCCGTATATACCATACACCCCCATTAACATAGTTTATCAGTACTGACACTCCGTATATACCTTACACTCCCATTAACATAGTTTATCAGTACTGACCCTCGTATATACCTTACACTCCCATTAACATAGTTTATCAGTACTGACCCCCGTATATACCATACACCCCCATTAACATAGTTTATCAGTACTGACCCCCGTATATACCATACACCCCCATTAACATAGTTTATCAGTACTGACACTCCGTATATACCTTACACTCCCATTAACATAGTTTATCAGTACTGACCCCCGTATATACCATACACTTCCATTAACATAGTTTATCAGTACTGACCCTCGTATATACCTTACACCCCCATTAACATAGTTTATCAGTACTGACACTCCGTATATACCTTACACTCCCATTAACATAGTTTATCAGTACTGATCCTCGTATATACCATACACTCCCATTAACATAGTTTATCAGTACTGACCCTCGTATATACCATACACCCCCATTAACATAGTTTATCAGTACTGACCCTCGTATATACCTTACACTCCCATTAACATAGTTTATCAGTACTGACACTCCGTATATACCTTACACTCCCATTAACATAGTTTATCAGTACTGACCCCCGTATATACCTTACACCCCCATTAACATAGTTTATCAGTACTGACCCCCCCGTATATACCATAAACCCCCATTAACATAGTTTATCAGTACTGACACTCCGTATATACCTTACACTCCCATTAACATAGTTTATCAGTACTGACCCTCGTATATACCTTACACCTCATTAACATAGTTTATCAGTACTGACCCCCGTATATACCTTACACTCCCATTAACATAGTTTATCAGTACTGACCCTCGTATATACCTTACACCCCCATTAACATAGTTTATCAGTACTGACCCCCCGTATATACCTTACACCCCCATTAACATTGTTTATCAGTACTGACCCCCGTATATACCTTACACTCCCATTAACATAGTTTATCAGTACTGACACTCCGTATATACCTTACACCCCCATTAACATAGTTTATCAGTACTGACCCTCGTATATACCATACACTCCCATTAACATAGTTTATCAGTACTGACACTCCGTATATACCTTACACTCCCATTAACATTGTTTATCAGTACTGACACTCCGTATATACCTTACACCCCCATTAACATAGTTTATCAGTACTGACCCTCGTATATACCATACACCCCCATTAACATAGTTTATCAGTACTGACCCCCGTATATACCATACACCCCCATTAACATAGTTTATCAGTACTGACACTCCGTATATACCTTACACTCCCATTAACATAGTTTATCAGTACTGACCCTCGTATATACCTTACACTCCCATTAACATAGTTTATCAGTACTGACCCCCGTATATACCATACACCCCCATTAACATAGTTTATCAGTACTGACACTCCGTATATACCTTACACCCCCATTAACATAGTTTATCAGTACTGACACTCCGTATATACCTTACACTCCCATTAACATAGTTTATCAGTACTGACCCTCGTATATACCTTACACTCCCATTAACATAGTTTATCAGTACTGACCCCCGTATATACCATACACCCCCATTAACATAGTTTATCAGTACTGACACTCCGTATATACCTTACACTCCCATTAACATAGTTTATCAGTACTGACCCTCGTATATACCTTACACTCCCATTAACATAGTTTATCAGTACTGACCCCCCCGTATATACCATACACCCCCATTAACATAGTTTATCAGTACTGACCCCCCGTATATACCATACACCCCCATTAACATAGTTTATCAGTACTGACACTCCGTATATACCTTACACTCCCATTAACATAGTTTAATCAGTACTGACCCCCGTATATACCTTACACCCCCATTAACATAGTTTATCAGTACTGACCCTCGTATATACCTTACACTCCCATTAACATAGTTTATCAGTACTGACGTCTCCGTATATACCATACACTCCCATTAACATAGTTTATCAGTACTGACCCCCGTATATACCTTACACCCCCATTAACATAGTTTATCAGTACTGACCCCCCCGTATATACCATACACCCCCATTAACATAGTTTATCAGTACTGACACTCCGTATATACCTTACACTCCCATTAACATAGTTTATCAGTACTGACACTCCGTATATACCTTACACCCCCATTAACATAGTTTATCAGTACTGACCCTCGTATATACCTTACACCCCATTAACATAGTTTATCAGTACTGACCCTCGTATATACCTTACACCCCCCATTAACATAGTTTATCAGTACTGACACTCCGTATATACCTTACACTCCCATTAACATAGTTTATCAGTACTGATCCTCGTATATACCATACACTCCCATTAACATAGTTTATCAGTACTGACCCTCGTATATACCATACACCCCCATTAACATAGTTTATCAGTACTGACCCTCGTATATACCTTACACTCCCATTAACATAGTTTATCAGTACTGACACTCCGTATATACCTTACACTCCCATTAACATAGTTTATCAGTACTGACCCCCGTATATACCTTACACCCCCATTAACATAGTTTATCAGTACTGACCCCCCCGTATATACCATAAACCCCCATTAACATAGTTTATCAGTACTGACACTCCGTATATACCTTACACTCCCATTAACATAGTTTTATCAGTACTGACCCTCGTATATACCTTACACCTCATTAACATAGTTTATCAGTACTGACCCCCGTATATACCTTACACTCCCATTAACATAGTTTATCAGTACTGACCCTCGTATATACCTTTACACCCCCATTAACATAGTTTATCAGTACTGACACTCCGTATATACCTTACACCCCCATTAACATAGTTTATCAGTACTGACCCTCGTATATACCATACACTCCCATTAACATAGTTTATCAGTACTGACACTCCGTATATACCTTACACTCCATTAACATTGTTTATCAGTACTGACACTCCGTATATACCTTACACCCCCATTAACATAGTTTATCAGTACTGACCCTCGTATATACCATACACCCCCATTAACATAGTTTATCAGTACTGACCCCCGTATATACCATACACCCCCATTAACATAGTTTATCAGTACTGACACTCCGTATATACCTTACACTCCCATTAACATAGTTTATCAGTACTGACCCTCGTATATACCTTACACTCCCATTAACATAGTTTATCAGTACTGACCCCCGTATATACCATACACCCCCATTAACATAGTTTATCAGTACTGACACTCCGTATATACCTTACACCCCCATTAACATAGTTTATCAGTACTGACACTCCGTATATACCTTACACTCCCATTAACATAGTTTATCAGTACTGACCCTCGTATATACCTTACACTCCCATTAACATAGTTTATCAGTACTGACCCCCCGTATATACCATACACCCCCATTAACATAGTTTATCAGTACTGACACTCCGTATATACCTTACACTCCCATTAACATAGTTTATCAGTACTGACCCTCGTATATACCTTACACTCCCATTAACATAGTTTATCAGTACTGACCCCCGTATATACCATACACCCCCATTAACATAGTTTATCAGTACTGACCCACGTATATACCATACACCCCCATTAACATAGTTTATCAGTACTGACACTCCGTATATACCTTACACTCCCATTAACATAGTTTATCAGTACTGACCCCCGTATATACCATACACTTCCATTAACATAGTTTATCAGTACTGACACTCCGTATATACCTTACACTCCCATTAACATAGTTTATCAGTACTGACACTCCGTATATACCTTACACCCCCATTAACATAGTTTATCAGTACTGACCCTC
Organism: Megaleporinus macrocephalus; assembly: GCA_021613375.1. Taxonomy (NCBI): domain Eukaryota; kingdom Metazoa; phylum Chordata; class Actinopteri; order Characiformes; family Anostomidae; genus Megaleporinus; species Megaleporinus macrocephalus. The sequence goes on from CM038726.1 coordinate 2,405,897, forward strand.
GTATATACCTTACACCCCATTAACATAGTTTATCAGTACTGACCCTCGTATATACCTTACACCCCCATTAACATAGTTTATCAGTACTGACCCTCGTATATACCTTACACCCCCATTAACATAGTTTATCAGTACTGACACTCCGTATATACCTTACACTCCCATTAACATAGTTTATCAGTACTGATCCTCGTATATACCATACACTCCCATTAACATAGTTTATCAGTACTGACCCCGTATATACCTTACACTCCCATTAACATAGTTTATCAGTACTGACCCCCGTATATACCTTACACCCCCATTAACATAGTTTATCAGTACTGACCCCCCCGTATATACCATACACCCCCATTAACATAGTTTATCAGTACTGACACTCCGTATATACCTTACACTCCCATTAACATAGTTTATCAGTACTGACCCTCGTATATACCTTACACCCCATTTACATAGTTTATCAGTACTGACCCTCGTATATACCTTACACCCCCATTAACATAGTTTATCAGTACTGACACTCCGTATATACCTTACACTCCCATTAACATAGTTTATCAGTACTGACCCTCGTATATACCATACACTCCCATTAACATAGTTTATCAGTACTGACCCTCGTATATACCATACACCCCCATTAACATAGTTTATCAGTACTGACCCTCGTATATACCTTACACTCCCATTAACATAGTTTATCAGTACTGACACTCCGTATATACCTTACACTCCCATTAACATAGTTTATCAGTACTGACACTCCGTATATACCATACACTCCCATTAACATAGTTTATCAGTACTGACCCTCGTATATACCTTACACCCCCATTAACATAGTTTATCAGTACTGACCCTCGTATATACCTTACACTCCCATTAACATAGTTTATCAGTACTCACCCCCGTATATACCATACACCCCCATTAACATAGTTTATCAGTACTGACCGTCGTATATACCTTACACCCCCATTAACATAGTTTATCAGTACTGACCCCCCCGTATATACCTTACACCCCCATTAAAATAGTTTATCAGTACTGACCCCCCGTATATACCTTACACCCCCATTAACATTGTTTATCAGTACTGACACTCCGTATATACCTTACACCCCCATTAACATAGTTTATCAGTACTGACCCTCGTATATACCTTACACCCCCATTAACATTGTTTATCAGTACTGACCCCCCTTTGTACCTTACACTCCCATTAACATTGTTTATCAGTACTGACCCCCGTATATACCTTACACTCCCATTAACATAGTTTATCAGTACTGACCCTCCGTATATACCATACACACCCATTAACATAGTTTATCAGTACTGACCCCCCGTATATACCTTACACTCCAATTAACATAGTTTATCAGTACTGACCCCCGTATATACCATTACACTCCCATTAACATAGTTTATCAGTACTGACCCCCCGTATATACCTTACACCCCCATTTACATAGTTTATCAGTACTGACCCCCGTATATACCTTACACTCCCATTAACATAGTTTATCAGTACTGACCCTCATATATACCTTACACCCCCATTAACATAGTTTATCAGTACTGACCCTCGTATATACCTTACACTCCATTAACATAGTTTATCAGTACTGACCCTCGTATATACCTTACACCCCCATTAACATAGTTTATCAGTACTGACCCCCGTATATACCATACACCCCCATTAACATAGTTTATCAGTACTGACCCTCGTATATACCTTACACCCCCATTAACATAGTTTATCAGTACTGACCCCCGTATATACCTTACACCCCCATTAACATAGTTTATCAGTACTGACACTCCGTATATACCTTACACTCCCATTAACATTGTTTATCAGTACTGATCCTCGTATATACCATACACTCCCATTAACATAGTTTATCAGTACTGACCCTCGTATATACCATACACCCCATTAACATAGTTTATCAGTACTGACCCTCGTATATACCTTACACTCCCATTAACATAGTTTATCAGTACTGACACTCCGTATATACCTTACACTCCCATTAACATAGTTTATCAGTACTGACCCCCGTATATACCTTACACCCCCATTAACATAGTTTATCAGTACTGACCCCCCCGTATATACCATAAACCCCCATTAACATAGTTTATCAGTACTGACACTCCGTATATACCTTACACTCCCATTAACATAGTTTATCAGTACTGACCCTCGTATATACCTTACACCTCATTAACATAGTTTATCAGTACTGACCCCCGTATATACCTTACACTCCCATTAACATAGTTTATCAGTACTGACCCTCGTATATACCTTACACCCCCATTAACATAGTTTATCAGTACTGACACTCCGTATATACCTTACACCCCCATTAACATAGTTTATCAGTACTGACCCTCGTATATACCATACACTCCCATTAACATAGTTTATCAGTACTGACACTCCGTATATACCTTACACTCCCATTAACATTGTTTATCAGTACTGACACTCCGTATATACCTTACACCCCCATTAACATAGTTTATCAGTACTGACCCTCGTATATACCATACACCCCCATTAACATAGTTTATCAGTACTGACCCCCGTATATACCATACACCCCCATTAACATAGTTTATCAGTACTGACACTCCGTATATACCTTACACTCCCATTAACATAGTTTATCAGTACTGACCCTCGTATATACCTTACACTCCCATTAACATAGTTTATCAGTACTGACCCCCGTATATACCATACACCCCCATTAACATAGTTTATCAGTACTGACACTCCGTATATACCTTACACCCCCATTAACATAGTTTATCAGTACTGACACTCCGTATATACCTTACACTCCCATTAACATAGTTTATCAGTACTGACACTCCGTATATACCTTACACCCCCATTAACATAGTTTATCAGTACTGACCCTCGTATATACCTTACACCCCATTAACATAGTTTATCAGTACTGACCCTCGTATATACCTTACACCCCCATTAACATAGTTTATCAGTACTGACCCTCGTATATACCTTACACCCCCATTAACATAGTTTATCAGTACTGACACTCCGTATATACCTTACACTCCCATTAACATAGTTTATCAGTACTGATCCTCGTATATACCATACACTCCCATTAACATAGTTTATCAGTACTGACCCCCGTATATACCTTACACTCCCATTAACATAGTTTATCAGTACTGACCCCCCGTATATACCTTACACCCCCATTAACATAGTTTATCAGTACTGACCCCCCGTATATACCATACACCCCCATTAACATAGTTTATCAGTACTGACACTCCGTATATACCTTACACTCCCATTAACATAGTTTATCAGTACTGACCCTCGTATATACCTTACACCCCATTAACATAGTTTATCAGTACTGACCCTCGTATATACCTTACACCCCCATTAACATAGTTTATCAGTACTGACACTCCGTATATACCTTACACTCCCATTAACATAGTTTATCAGTACTGACCCTCGTATATACCATACACTCCCATTAACATAGTTTATCAGTACTGACCCTCGTATATACCATACACCCCCATTAACATAGTTTATCAGTACTGACCCTCGTATATACCTTACACTCCCATTAACATAGTTTATCAGTACTGACACTCCGTATATACCTTACACTCCCATTAACATAGTTTATCAGTACTGACACTCCGTATATACCATACACTCCCATTAACATAGTTTATCAGTACTGACCCTCGTATATACCTTACACCCCCATTAACATAGTTTATCAGTACTGACCCTCGTATATACCTTACACTCCCATTAACATAGTTTATCAGTACTCACCCCCGTATATACCATACACCCCCATTAACATAGTTTATCAGTACTGACCGTCGTATATACCTTACACCCCCATTAACATAGTTTATCAGTACTGACCCCCCGTATATACCTTACACCCCCATTAACATAGTTTATCAGTACTGACCCCCCGTATATACCTTACACCCCCATTTACATAGTTTATCAGTACTGACACTCCGTATATACCTTACACCCCCATTAACATAGTTTATCAGTACTGACCCTCGTATATACCTTACACCCCCATTAACATAGTTTATCAGTACTGACCCCCCTTTGTACCTTACACTCCCATTAACATTGTTTATCAGTACTGACCCCCGTATATACCTTACACTCCCATTAACATAGTTTATCAGTACTGACCCTCCGTATATACCATACACACCCATTAACATAGTTTATCAGTACTGACCCCCCGTATATACCTTACACTCCCATTAACATAGTTTATCAGTACTGACCCCCGTATATACCATACACTCCCATTAACATAGTTTATCAGTACTGACCCCCGTATATACCTTACACCCCCATTTACATAGTTTATCAGTACTGACCCCCGTATATACCTTACACTCCCATTAACATAGTTTATCAGTACTGACCCTCATATATACCTTACACCCCCATTAACATAGTTTATCAGTACTGACCCTCGTATATACCTTACACTCCCATTAACATAGTTTATCAGTACTGACCCTCGTATATACCTTACACTCCCATTAACATAGTTTATCAGTACTGACCCTCGTATATACCTTACACCCCCCATTAACATAGTTTATCAGTACTGACCCCCGTATATACCATACACCCCCATTAACATAGTTTATCAGTACTGACCCTCGTATATACCTTACACCCCCATTAACATAGTTTATCAGTACTGACCCCCCCGTATATACCTTACACCCCCATTAACATAGTTTATCAGTACTGACCCCCGTATATACCTTACACCCCCATTTACATAGTTTATCAGTACTGACACTCCGTATATACCTTACACCCCCATTAACATAGTTTATCAGTACTGACCCTCGTATATACCTTACACCCCCATTAACATAGTTTATCAGTACTGACCCTCGTATATACCTTACACCCCCATTAACATAGTTTATCAGTACTGACCCCCCCGTATATACCATACACCCCCATTAACATAGTTTATCAGTACTGACCCCCGTATATACCTTACACTCCCATTAACATAGTTTATCAGTACTGACCCTCGTATATACCTTACACCCCCATTAACATAGTTTATCAGTACTGACCCCCGTATATACCATACACCCCCATTAACATAGTTTATCAGTACTGACCCTCGTATATACCTTACACCCCCATTAACATAGTTTATCAGTACTGACCCCCATATATACCATACACCCCATTAACATAGTTTATCAGTACTGACCCTCGTATATACCTTACACCCCCATTAACATAGTTTATCAGTACTGACCCTCGTATATACCTTACACCCCCATTAACATAGTTTATCAGTACTGACGCTGCGTCAGTAAACAGACTCACTGCTCACTACTGTACCCAGATGCTAATCGTAGCAGCCAGCACTAGCATTAGCCAGCTAGATTCTTAGTAACGATACTCTCCCGTTCGTTTACTTTGTGGCTCAAACTCCGTAATTCCGACCTCCGACTTCCCAGCAGCCGAGCTGAACGTAGCATAACTGCTAGCTAGTCAGGTATCAATCAGGCTAAATGCTAATTTTAGCAACCCAACAGCTGCACTGCTAACTCAGTTAACTCAGCACAGTAACACTAACCTTCCTGTATCAGGCTAACGCTAACTGGCTAGTGTTGTATAGCTGCTATGGAGGATCGAAAAAAGCTCTGCATGCTAAACACTAAAGCTAGCTGATGCCTGCTCTGTGATTAGCAGCTACGATGTTTCCAGCTGGTTGCCAGGCTGTTGTAACACAGTCGCTATGGTATCTCTGCTGGTTGCTAGGGTGTTGCTAAGTGGTTACTTTGGTAAACAAGCTGGCTGCCATAGTGTTCATAGGCAGCTGCTAGAGAAGGTGTTGCTGACGGGGTTATGGTAACCAAGCTTGTTGCTAGGGCATTGCTAGTTGCTATGGTATCTCTTTTGGTTGCATGGTGGTTACTATGGTAAACCAGCTGGTTGCACAGTATCTCTGCTGGTTGCTAGGGTGTTGCTGTGATGTTGCTAGGGAGGAAGTCGGGTAACCCAGCTACACAAAGCTAAACGCTAAACAAAACACGGCCAGCAGGCATTCCATGCTGTCTTAATCTGCCCTATGTTGATTGAATCTGGTCTGTGATGGTTTATTCTGGTCTGTGATGGTTTATTCTGGCCAATGCTGGTTTAATCTGACCTGTGTTGGTTTAATCTGGCCTGTGTTGGTTTAATCTGGCCTGTGTTGGTTTAATCTGGCCTATGCTGATTAAATCTGGTCTGTGATGGTTTATTCTGAACTATACTGGTTTAATCTGGACTATACTATCTTAATCTGGCCTGTGTTGGTTTAATGTGGCCTATGCTGGTTTAATCTGGCCTATGCTGGTTTAATCTGGCCTGTGTTGGTTTAATCTGGCCTATGCTGGTTTAATCTGGCCTGTGCTGGTTTAATCTGGCCTGTGCTGGTTTAATCTGGCCTATGCTGGTTTAATCTGACCTATGCTGGTTTAATGTGGCCTATGCTGTTTAATCTGGCCTATGCTGGTTTAATGTGGTTTATGGTGGTTTAATGTGGCCTATGCTGGTTTAATGTGGTTTATGATGGTTTAATGTGGCCTATGCTGGTTTAATGTGGTTTATGATGGTTTAATGTGGCCTATGCTGGTTTAATCTGGCCTATGCTGGTTTAATCTGGCCTATGCTGGTTTAATGTGGCCTATGCTGGTTTAATCTGGCCTATGCTGGTTTAATGTGGTTTATGATGGTTTAATGTGGCTTATGCTGTTTTAATCTGGCTTGTGTTGGTTTAATCTGGCCTATACTGTCTTAATCTGGTATATACTGGTTTAATCTGGTCTATTCCGGTTTAAAATAGACTATGCTGGTTTAATCTGACCTGCGATGGTTTAAGATGGTTTTAGCTGATCAACCAGCATACCAGCATCAAAAAGCAACATATGCTGGTGACCAGCCAGGGTTAGGGTGCAGACCATATCAAGCTAGCATACTGATATATGCTTGTAATCAGAGTTCATGAATGCTGACTAATCAAGTACTTATCAAGCTTTATGCTAGCATTAGCACTGTCCTGCTCGGCACATCCTGTGTATGTGGGTCATTCACTATGGCAGGTGTCAATCAAACACTAAGCTAAATGCTAGGTAATGCTAACTAATCACTAGTAGTGAATACTTGCCCACAGGAAGCTATATGCTAACTAGTCAAGCATTTAACAAGCTAATGCTAGACACCAGTAGCAAGCAGTTCTGCACACATAACATTATTACAGTAAATGGTTATACATACACTGTCTGACACCATCACTGTAAACATCACCATCACTGTAAACATCACCACCACTGTAAACATTATCACCACCACTGTAAACATTATCACCACCACTGTAAACATCACCATCATTGTAAACATCACCACCACCACTGTAAACATCACCATCACTGTAAACATCATCACCACCACTGTAAACATCACCATCACTGTAAACACCATCACCACCACTGTAAACATCATCACCACCACTGTAAACATCACCATCACTGTAAACACCATCACCACCACTGTAAACTTCACCATCACTGTAAACTTCACCATCACTGTGAACAACACCACCACTGTAAACATCACCACCACTGTAAACATCACCACCACTGTAAACATCATCACCATCACTGTAAACACCATCACCACCACTGTAAACATCACCATCACTGTGAACACCACCACCACTGTAAACATCACCACCACTGTAAACATCACCATCACTGTAAACATCATCACCACCACTGTAAACACCATCACCACCACTGTAAACATCACCATCACTGTAAACATCACCACCACTGTAAACATCACCATCACTGTGAACAACACCACCACTGTAAACACCAGCATCACTGTAAACACCATCAACACCACTGTAAACATCACCATCACTGTAAACATCACCACCACTGTAAACATCACCATCACTGTGAACAACACCACCACTGTAAACACCAGAATCACTGTAAACACCATCAACACCACTGTAAACACCAGCATTACCACCACTGTAAACATCACCATCACTGTAAACACCATCACCACCACCGTAAACAACATCACCACCACTGTAAACATCACCATCACTGTAAACACCATCACACCACTGTAAACACCAGCATCACCACCACTGTAAACACCAGCATCACCACCACTGTAAACATCACCATCACTGTAAACACCATCACCACCACCGTAAACAACATCACCACCACTGTAAACATCACCATCACTGTAAACACCATCACCACCACTGTACACACCATCACCGCCACTGTAAACACCATCACCACCACTGTAAACACCATCACCACCACTGTACACACCATCACCGCCACTGTAAACACCATCACCACCACTGTAAACATCACCACCACCACTGTAAACACCATCACCACTGTAAACACCATCACCACCACAATAAACATTATCACCACCACTGTAAACAGCACCACCACCACTGTAAACATCACCACCACTGTAAACACCATCACCACCACTGTAAACATCATCACCATCACCACTGTGAACACCATCACCACCACTGTAAACACCATCACAACCACTGTAAACACCATCAGCACCACTGTAAACACCATCACCACTGTAAACACCATCACCACCACAATAAACATTATCACCACCACTGTAAACAGCACCACCACCACTGTAAACATCACCACCACTGTAAACACCATCCCAACCACTGTAAACACCATCACCACCAATGTAAACACCATCACCACCACTGTAAACACCATCACCACCAATGTAAACATCACCACCACTGTAAACACCATCACCACCACTGTAAACACCATCACCACCACTGTAAACATCACCATCACTGTGAACACCACCACCACTGTAAACATCACCACCACTGTAAACATCACCATCACTGTAAACATCATCACCACCACTGTAAACACCATCACCACCACTGTAAACATCACCATCACTGTAAACATCACCACCACTGTAAACATCACCATCACTGTGAACATCACCACTGTAAACACCAGCATCACTGTAAACACCATCAACACCACTGTAAACATCACCATCACTGTGAACAACACCACCACTGTAAACACCAGCATCACTGTAAACACCATCAACACCACTGTAAACACCAGCATTACCACCACTGTAAACATCACCATCACTGTAAACACCATCACCACCACCGTAAACAACATCACCACCACTGTAAACATCACCATCACTGTAAACACCATCACACCACTGTAAACACCAGCATCACCACCACTGTAAACACCAGCATCACCACCACTGTAAACAACATCACCACCACCGTAAACAACATCACCACCACTGTAAACATCACCATCACCACCACTGTACACACCATCACCACCACTGTAAACACCATCACCACCCCTGTAAACATCACCACCACCACTGTAAACACCATCACCACTGTAAACACCATCACCACCACAATAAACATTATCACCACCACTGTAAACAGCACCACCACCACTGTAAACATCACCACCACTGTAAACACCATCACCACCACTGTAAACATCATCACCATCACCACTGTGAACACCATCACCACCACTGTAAACACCATCCCAACCACTGTAAACACCATCACCACCACTGTAAACACCATCACCACCACTGTAAACACCATCACCACTGTAAACACCATCACCACCACAATAAACATTATCACCACCACTGTAAACAGCACCACCACCACTGTAAACATCACCACCACTGTAAACACCATCCCAACCACTGTAAACACCATCACCACCAATGTAAACACCACCACCACCAATGTAAACACCATCACCACCAATGTAAACATCATACCACCACAGCTTTCTAGAACTGTGTTTAAACTGATTCTAGATTAAATGTAGGCCTAATATTATACACATTTACTTCTGTTGGGTCTGCATTACTATTAGTATTACTATTAGTATTCTAGACTTCTGGAATCTCAGCTGAGTTCCGTTTGAGTTTAAAATGGCCTATAGTGGTTTAATCTGGACTGTGCTGGTTTAAACTGGCCTACGCTGGTTCATTCTGGCCTATGCTGGTTGAAACTGGCTTATGCTAATATTATAGACCCTGTTGTGTTTGGATTACAATTAGTATTGAAGAACTTTACTATAGATGGGTTTGACTTCTGGAACTTCTGGAACTCTGGGTTAGGTTTGATCTTTGCATTCTAGATTATTTTCCTAAACTGACTCTGGATTTAATTTTGGTCTAATACTCTAGTGTTTCACTTGCACTGGGTCGGGATTACAATTAGTATTTTACTCCTTAACTGGAAAAGGGTCTGGATCCATTTTAGGCAGGTTCTCCAGAACTGTACTAGAGCTAAATCTGGATTAGATTTATTATTCTCAAACTTAACTTGAATCTGGTCTAACCCTAACCCTAACCCTAGATTGATCTGTCTAGAACTGTGTTTGGATCAGATTTAGGCCTTCACTTGAAATAAGTCTAGATCAAACTACATCCAATACCTCAGATATGTAGTCAATGTTGGTCTAGATTGTAGAACTTGTTTGGAGATGTGTTTGGATGAGATTAGATTTAGGTCTAGATTGGGTCTAGATTAGATTAGATAGGCCTGAGTTAGCTTTCGTGTTCTAGACCTGTTCTGGGAATAGTTTGTATGCTATTTCCAGGCTGTATTCTACAGGTTGGGTTTGGATGACTGTTCTTGAACTCTGGATTAGGGCTCTAGAGCCTCACTTGAGCAACCCATGTTAGCCTGATGCTAAATTTATTTTTCAACATAATTTGAACACGACTGATGCACTTTATATTCCGTGAAAATATTATGATGAACGGACCAATGGAAATGCCCCAGAATTGCTTGGACAAAATTCTGGTTCCATAGACTTCCATTGAAAGTAAAGACAGTTTTTGGCCTCTCCTGTAAAGTTGTCCTTCTGGAGGTACTTGTTTTTCTTTGGACAGTGGCGATATGGACTAGATCGACAGAAAACCAACGTACAACACAGCGAAGGAATGATACAGCGCTCTCTCTTCTTCTCTGTTAGCCTCCCCCACTCTCTCTCTCTCTCTCTCTCTCTCTCTATCTCTCTCTTCTACCCCTTTCTCTCGTCTCTTGTTTTCCTGCTCTCTGTCCTCACCTCCTCCATAACACAGGCTGGGAAGCAGCAAGGCCACCATGCACTTCAGCAACACACACACACATACACGTTTATGCCGGTTCGTCTCATAGCAACAAGTGGAGTGAGTTAGCCGTGAAGCAGCAGCAGCGCTAGGCCGATTCCAGGCCCACCACGAAGCTCCGAGCAAAAGCTAAGCGTGTATGTAAAGAAGGGTGGGCCGCTTCGCTCGAATCAAAGAGAGTAACGTTCGCCCACATTCACGGAACCTCAGTTACAGCTAATACACGTCTTCTGAGAAGTTAGCACAGTTAGCTCATAGCTGTGTGAGTTAAAGCTATGAGCTGTTAACACTCTCCAACAAAGGCCCACAAACCCACAACACTGGTCGACAGTAAACATCAGACCAACAGAGACCCACCAACCAACATTAGAGACCCGCCAACATCAGGCTAACACTGGCTGACCAACCAACACTCTTCAATAGCCAAAATCAGTCTAACATAAGCCCACCACCCAACACTGATGACCAACCAACATCAAGCTAACTTAAGCTGACCAAACAACTCTAGTCGACAGCCAATATCAGACCAACGAAGAACATAAGCCAGCCAACCAACACTGGTCAGTAGTCAACATCAGTCCAACAAAGACCCACCAATCAACATTAGGGACCTGCCAACAACAGGTTAACATAAGTCCACCAGCCAACACTGCTTGATGGTAAGCATCAAACCAAGAAAGACCCACCAACCAACATTAGTGACCTGACAACGTCAGGCCAACATAAGCCCACCAAGAAACACTTCTCTATAGCCAACGTCAGGCTAACATAAGCCAGCCAACCAACCCTAGTTGACAGTCAGCATCAGTCCAACAAAGACGCACCAATCAACATTAGTGACCTGCCAACATCAGGCTAACATAAGCCCACCAACCAACACCGATGACCTGCCAACATCAAGCTAACATAAGTCCACCAACCAACACCGATGACCTGCCAACATCAGGCTAACATAAGTCCACCAACCAACACCGATAACCTGCCAACATCAGGTTAACATAAGTCCACCAACCAACACTGATGACCTGCCAACATCAAGCTAACATAAGTCCACCAACCAACACCGATGACCTGCCAACATCAAGCTAACATAAGTCCACCAACCAACACTGATGACCTGCCAACATCAGGCTAACATAAGTCCACCAACCAACACCGATGACCTTCCAACATCAGGCTAACATAAGCCCACCAACCAACACCGATGACCTGCCAACATCAGGCTAACATAAGTCCACCAACCAACACCGATGACCTTCCAACATCAGGCTAACATAAGCCCACCAACCAACACCGATGACCTGCCAACATCAGGCTAACATAAGCCCACCAAGAAACATTCTTCAAAAGCCAATATCAGTCCAACAAAGACCCACCAAACAACACTAGTGACCTGCCAACATCAGGCTAACATAAGCCCACCAACCAACACTGGCCACTAGAAAGTGTGTTTACATGCTCCTAATAATACGAAACAGGCAGAACATCAGATTTTGTGTTTACTTGTGTTTGAGTAAGTAGATAATGGGGGCAAGACAGGCATGCTCGCCGATATCAGTCCAACAAAGATCCATCAACCAACGCTGGTCACCAGCCACCATAGGCCCACCAACCAACACTGCTCACTAGCCAGCATCAGGCTAACATTAGCTCACCAACAAACACTGGCCACCTACTAATATAAGGCTAACATAAACCTACAAACCAACACTGGTCACCCACTAACATCAGGCTAACATTCGCTCAGCAACCAACACTCATCACCAGCCACTGTAGGTCCATCAACTAACAATGGTTACAGGCCAGGGTCAAGCCAGAGTAGGCCCACCAACTTACACTAGTGACCCACCAACGTCAGACAAACACAGATCCATCAACCAACACTGGTCACCCACTAACATTAGGCTTACATAGAGCCACCAACCAACACTTGTCACCAGCCACCGTAGTGCCACCAACCAATCAACACTGGTCACCAGCCACCGTAGTGCCACCAACCAATCAACACTGGTCACCAGCCACCGTAGTGCCACCAACCAATCAACACTGGTCACCTACCAACACCAAACTAACGGAAGCTCAACAACCAACACTCGTCACCAGCCACTGTAGGTCCTGTAACCAACACTGGTCACCTACCAGCACCAGACTAACATAAGCTCAACAACCAACACTGGTCACCAGCCACTGTAGGTCCATCAACTAGCACTGGTCACCCACCAACACCAGACTAACATAAGCTCAACAACCAACATTCATCACCAGCCACTGTAGGTCCATCAACTAACACTGGTCACCCACCAACACCAGACTAACATAAGCTCAACAACCAACACTCATCACCAGCCACTGTAGGACCATCAACTAGCACTGGTCACCCACCAACACCAGACTAACACAAGCTCAACAACCAACACTCATCACCAGCCACTGTAGGTCCATCAACTAACACTGGTCACCCACCAACACCAGACTAACATAAGCTCAACCACCAACACTCATCACCAGCCACTGTAGGTCCATCAACTAACACTGGTCACCCACCAACACCAGACTAACATAAGCTCAACAACCAACACTCATCACCAGCCACTGTAGGTCCATCAACTAACACTGGTCACCCACCAACACCAGACTAACATAAGCTCAACCACCAACACTCATCACCAGCCACTGTAGGTCCATCAACTAACACTGGTCACCTACCAACACCAGACTAACATAAGCTCAACAACCAACACTCATCACCAGCCACTGTAGGACCATCAACTAACACTGGTCACCCACCAACACCAGACTAACATAAGCTCAACAACCAACACTCATCACCAGCCACTGTAGGTCCATCAACTAGCACTGGTCACCCACCAATACCAGACTAACATAAGCTCAACAACCAACACTCATCACCAGCCACTGTAGGTCCATCAACTAACACTGGTTACCCACCAACACCAGACTAACATAAGCTCAACAACCAACACTCATCACCAGCCACTGTAGGTCCATCAACTAACACTGGTCACCCACCAACACCAGACTAACATAAGCTCAACCACCAACATTCATCACCAGCCACTGTAGGACCATCAACTAACACTGGTTTCAGCCCAACGTCAGGCTGATATAGACCCATCAACCCACACTGGTCACCCACCAACACCAGACTCCCGGCATCACTCATCCCTGAGCGTGCCACGCTGGCCGTGAGCGTTCCTCACGCCTCAGGATTCTGCAGCGTGACCCGTCACGTCTCGGGGCCGCTCCAGCCAGCTGACAGATCATGTTTGCGTGAACCACATGGAGGATGGAGGAGACACCTGATGCAGCGGTGAGGCTGGAGTGATGGAGTGGACGTTGCTCCGAGTGCTTTCCTCCAACGATGCCTCCGTAGATGTGACATCAGTGCACACATCTCACACCAAGTGGTGAATATAGAAGCTAATCAGGTGCATTGGAGTGAGCAACGCGAGGAGAATGAGAGTCGTGAGCATCACTTTAACCCCCCCCCCCCTCACTCCTCCTCCTCCTCCTCCTCCTCCTCCACCTCCACCACCATCACCACCATACAGAGCCCGGCAGCAGCATTTCTATAGGCTTTCTGGCTCTGGTGGGCTCCTAAACGATGAGCCCTACTGATGACCACCTGTGTCACCACTGTGAAACGTGTACGTGAGAAGCGCGGCTCCGGCCCAGCATGCCCTGCGATGCCAGTCACGAAGCAGAAGTTCCGAGTTTTCCGGTCCACCTTAAGCGCTGCATCAGAACCGCTGCACCGCGTTAAGGTGGATCCGAGCGCTCGGGCAACTTCGCGGTGCTGTCCGCTCGATATGACACTCGCGTGCATGCCGCGGGCACACGCGCGCGCACGCACGCGCCTGCACGCGCCTGCACGCAGGCACGCAGGCTGCCTACCTACCTTCGCCTTGGTGCAGTCTTCCTCCGTGCCATCGTCGATGTGGACCAGCACGCCGCAGGCTCCTTGCTGGGGGTCCGCGGCTCTGCAGCTCACCTTCACCCGGAAAACGCGCTCGATGTGCGGGATGCAGCGCTGCAGCGACGGGCCTGCGCTGGCGGGCGCTGCCAGCTCCAAAACCATTTATTATAGCGGGTCAGGGGGGGTCGATCACGGCCACCTTCTCCAGCCTTGCTGCTTCATGGGGGAAGGACGGTGTGAGGAGGGGAGGGAGAGAGAGAGAGCGAGAGAGAGAGAGAGAGAGAGGGGGAGAGAGAAAGAGAGAGAGAGGGAGGGAAGGAGGGAGGGAGGGAAGGAGGGAGGGGGGCCGATTTAAAGGTGGAGCTCAGGGTCTCGGAGGTTGGATGAATCCCCGGTTCAGCGTGTCGACCGAGCGGATCATCCTCCTCCTCAGTAGCAGCAGCAGCAGCAGCAGCAGCAGCAGCCTGGCTGCCTCCCACCTCCCACCGCCTGCCCAGCAGCAACAAGTCGGACGCCCCCTGTCGCCACGCTCGAGCGGCAGGCGTAGAAGAGAGATTGATTCGCTTCGACGAACCGACTCTTTCCTAGAGCCCGGTTCCGTGAGCCGAGCCAGGGATAAGCACCTAGCAATTCTCAAAAAAAAAAACAAAAACAAAAAACACTGATAGATTCGAACTAATCGCTGTCGATTATTCGACTCAACTTCTTTTCTTTTTTTGTGTTTCCCACCTTAATAACTAATCAGCCTCAAGTTGGCCGAAACGATTCATTCAAAGGAGCTGATTCAGCGAAGCTTTCAGGTAGTGATTCATTTGCCGGACGCGAGTAACCGAACGATTAGTCGCCGGTTGGCTCAGTGAATCGAACGTTTCATTCATAACGGATTCATCTGGAGGAGGAGCCCAACGATGATAAGTTATTATAATGTGTTATAACGCGTTATTATAATAATAAATATGTTTTAATGATACTTCGATTAATCGCTGTCATTATATGACAATAAGTTGTAAATATCGGTTATAATATGTAATAACATATAGCCTATTTTTATTGTATGGTTATTACTCTTTTTTAATTTATTATTATTTTTATTTTGCTTAAAAATGTTTTATTCTTATATTATTATATTGTTATTATTATTATATTATTATATAAAAACCTGTGTAAAGTTCTAATAAATAACAACATTAAAAAGAGATAATTACTCTAATTACTGTAAATATTTATAATTATAGTAACTATAAGTAATTATCGTTTATCGAGTTATTGTTCCAGAAATAGCTGATACATTAAATAAAAGCCTTAGTTTGTGTTGTTTATAATGCTCCATCTAACATTAATTTAAAATCTACAGCGTGTACATAAATATTCATTATAAAATACTAAAAATTATTATCATTAAAAGAGATTTTAAGCCGTTAGACGTCGTTAGCAAAATGCTAACAACAAACGTGTACGTCAGTGACGTGCGCCGCCTTTGTTTTGCGCGTTACTGTCTCTTTAAGAGCGGCGGCGCGGAGGCTCATGGGAAGTGTAGTTTTTAGCCGTTGTTAGCAGCTGGCACCGCTGCGCACAGCTGGTTAGCGCTGCTTTACAGTCTAAAGTAGCTTCTGCTCTGCAGTAACACGAACAAAGACGAGTTTAACCAGTCGCACCATGACGGAGGAGCAGGAGATCATGTGTAAACTGGAGAACATTAAAGAAATACGGTGAGTTTGTTCGCTTTGTTTCTCAACAGAATCTGCTAAAACTGCTAGCCAGGCTGCTGGAGGCTCAGCAGCTATTGTGTCGAACTCTCACTAATTTATTCACTCCATTCGCTGTAAGTCTGATTAATCTCCTCTGTTTTCTATAAATATAAATATAATCTCTGTAGGTAAACGCGGTCTGTGTTTGTTAGTCGGACGGAAGCTCTGATCCTGTATGAGCTACAATAGGCTAAGCTAGCCGAGCAGCTAGTCTGAGGTGTTTATTGTTATTACTCGTTTATTATTCGGATATTTGGTTTATTATTTGCTGAAGTGTCTTTAAACGACTCTCCGCGCGTGTAAATCTGGTATATGAGCCGGTGGTCAGGTGTTCAGGGTGAGGGGGGCTGCAGGTGTGACAGTGTTGATGTGGCACTGAACAGTAATTATGGTGTAACACCTGCAGAAAATAATTAAAATATCTTAAAATATTTAAATATCTTTGGTCTGAAGCTCCGTCTGGTCTTTAAATGTATTATTATTATTATTATTATTATTATTATTATTATTATTATTATTATTAATGACAATATTGGCTCCAATATTATACCCAGTATGAGTATCAGGCTGGTATCAGAAGATGGAGAAGCTGAAGGTTGTTTATTGTTTGTTGTTTATTGTTTGTTGTTTAGGAATAAGACTGTTCAGATGGAGAAGCTGAAGGTTGTTTATTGTTTGTTGTTTGTTGTTTAGGAATAAGACTGTTCAGATGGAGAAGCTGAAGGTTGTTTATTGTTTGTTGTTTGTTGTTTAGGAATAAGACGGTTCAGATGGAGAAGCTGAAGATTGTTTATTGTTTATTGTTTGTTGTTTGTTGTTTAGGAATAAGACGGTTCAGATGGAGAAGCTGAAGGTTGTTTATTGTTTATTGTTTACTGTTTGTTGTTTAGGAATAAGACTGTTCAGATGGAGAAGCTGAAGGTTGTTTGTTGTTTGTTGTTTATTGTTTGTTGTTTAGGAATAAGACTGTTCAGATGGAGAAGCTGAAGGTTGTTTATTGTTTGTTGTTTGTTGTTTAGGAATAAGACGGTTCAGATGGAGAAGCTGAAGGTTGTTTGTTGTTTATTGTTTGTTGTTTGTTGTTTAGGAATAAGACGGTTCAGATGGAGAAGCTGAAGGTTGTTTATTGTTTGTTGTTTATTGTTTGTTGTTTAGGAATAAGACGGTTCAGATGGAGAAGCTGAAGATTGTTTATTGTTTGTTGTTTATTGTTTGTTGTTTAGGAATAAGACGGTTCAGATGGAGAAGCTGAAGGTTGTTTATTGTTTGTTGTTTATTGTTTGTTGTTTAGGAATAAGACGGTTCAGATGGAGAAGCTGAAGGTTGTTTGTTGTTTGTTGTTTACTGTTTGTTGTTTATGAATAAGACGGTTCAGATGGAGAAGCTGAAGGTTGTTTGTTGTTTGTTGTTTACTGTTTGTTGTTTATGAATAAGACTGTTCAGATGGAGAAGCTGAAGGTTGTTTATTGTTTGTTGTTTATTGTTTGTTGTTTAGGAATAAGACTGTTCAGATGGAGAAGCTGAAGGTTGTTTGTTGTTTATTGTTTGTTGTTTATGAATAAGACGGTTCAGATGGAGAAGCTGAAGGTTGTTTGTTGTTTACTGTTTGTTGTTTACTGTTTGTTGTTTAGGAATAAGACGGTTCAGATGGAGAAGCTGAAGATTGTTTGTTGTTTATTGTTTGTTGTTTGTTGTTTAGGAATAAGACGGTTCAGATGGAGAAGCTGAAGGTTGTTTATTGTTTGTTGTTTATTGTTTGTTGTTTAGGAATAAGACGGTTCAGATGGAGAAGCTGAAGATTGTTTATTGTTTGTTGTTTATTGTTTGTTGTTTAGGAATAAGACGGTTCAGATGGAGAAGCTGAAGGTTGTTTGTTGTTTGTTGTTTACTGTTTGTTGTTTATGAATAAGACGGTTCAGATGGAGAAGCTGAAGGTTGTTTGTTGTTTATTGTTTGTTGTTTATGAATAAGACGGTTCAGATGGAGAAGCTGAAGGTTGTTTGTTGTTTACTGTTTGTTGTTTATTGTTTGTTGTTTAGGAATAAGACGGTTCAGATGGAGAAGCTGAAGATTGTTTGTTGTTTACTGTTTGTTGTTTAGGAATAAGACTGTTCAGATGGAGAAGCTGAAGGTTGTTTGTTGTTTATTGTTTGTTGTTTAGGAATAAGACTGTACAGATGGAGAAGCTGAAGGTTGTTTATTGTTTGTTGTTTACTGTTTGTTGTTTAGGAATAAGACGGTTCAGATGGAGAAGCTGAAGATTGTTTGTTGTTTGTTGTTTACTGTTTGTTGTTTAGGAATAAGACTGTTCAGATGGAGAAGCTGAAGGTTGTTTGTTGTTTGTTGTTTACTGTTTGTTGTTTAGGAATAAGACGGTTCAGATGGAGAAGCTGAAGGTTGTTTATTGTTTGTTGTTTATTGTTTGTTGTTTAGGAATAAGACGGTTCAGATGGAGAAGCTGAAGATTGTTTGTTGTTTGTTGTTTACTGTTTGTTGTTTAGGAATAAGACTGTTCAGATGGAGAAGCTGAAGGTTGTTTGTTGTTTATTGTTTGTTGTTTAGGAATAAGACTGTTCAGATGGAGAAGCTGAAGGTTGTTTATTGTTTGTTGTTTACTGTTTGTTGTTTAGGAATAAGACTGTTCAGATGGAGAAGCTGAAGATTGTTTATTGTTTGTTGTTTAGGAATAAGACGGTTCAGATGGAGAAGCTGAAGGTTGTTTGTTGTTTGTTGTTTATTGTTTGTTGTTTAGGAATAAGACTGTTCAGATGGAGAAGCTGAAGGTTGTTTATTGTTTGTTGTTTATTGTTTGTTGTTTAGGAATAAGACTGTTCAGATGGAGAAGCTGAAGGTTGTTTGTTGTTTGTTGTTTATTGTTTGTTGTTTAGGAATAAGACTGTTCAGATGGAGAAGCTGAAGGTTGTTTGTTGTTTGTTGTTTACTGTTTGTTGTTTAGGAATAAGACGGTTCAGATGGAGAAGCTGAAGGTTGTTTATTGTTTGTTGTTTACTGTTTGTTGTTTAGGAATAAGACGGTTCAGATGGAGAAGCTGAAGATTGTTTATTGTTTGTTGTTTACTGGTTGTTGTTTAGGAATAAGACGGTTCAGATGGAGAAGCTGAAGGTTGTTTGTTGTTTGTTGTTTACTGGTCGTTGTTTAGGAATAAGACAGTTCAGATGAAGAAGCTGAAGATTGTTTGTTGTTTACTGTTTGTTGTTTGTTGTTTAGGAATAAGACGGTTCAGATGGAGAAGCTGAAGGTTGTTTGTTGTTTGTTGTTTACTGGTCGTTGTTTAGGAATAAGACGGTTCAGATGGAGAAGCTGAAGGTTGTTTGTTGTTTGTTGTTTACTGGTCGTTGTTTAGGAATAAGACAGTTCAGATGGAGAAGCTGAAGATTGTTTGTTGTTTGTTGTTTACTGTTTGTTGTTTGTTGTTTAGGAATAAGACGGTTCAGATGGAGAAGCTGAAGGTTGTTTGTTGTTTGTTGTTTACTGGTCGTTGTTTAGGAATAAGACAGTTCAGATGGAGAAGCTGAAGGTTGTTTGTTGTTTGTTGTTTACTGGTCGTTGTTTAGGAATAAGACAGTTCAGATGGAGAAGCTGAAGATTGTTTGTTGTTTGTTGTTTACTGTTTGTTGTTTGTTGTTTAGGAATAAGACGGTTCAGATGGAGAAGCTGAAGGTTGTTTGTTGTTTGTTGTTTACTGGTCGTTGTTTAGGAATAAGACAGTTCAGATGGAGAAGCTGAAGATTGTTTGTTGTTTGTTGTTTACTGTTTGTTGTTTGTTGTTTAGGAATAAGACGGTTCAGATGGAGAAGCTGAAGGTTGTTTGTTGTTTGTTGTTTACTGGTCGTTGTTTAGGAATAAGACAGTTCAGATGGAGAAGCTTAAGATTGTTTGTTGTTTGTTGTTTACTGTTTGTTGTTTGTTGTTTAGGAATAAGACGGTTCAGATGGAGAAGCTGAAGTCGCGCTTGCGGACTGAGTTCCAGGCTCTGGAGAACGAGGAGAAACACCTGCGGGAGTATAAGCAGGAGATGGATCTGCTCCTGCAGGAGAAGATGGCTCACGTGGAGGAGCTTCGACTGATCCACGCAGATATAAACGTGGTACGTACAAACGGCTGAGCTCAGCAGCTCTAGCTCCACAGATGTTCTGGAGATCTAACCCGAACCCTCTCTGTCCTGTGGTGTGTTGATCAGATGGAGAACACTATAAAGCAGTCGGAGAGCGATCTGAACAAGCTGCTCGAGACCACGCGGAGGCTGCACGACGAGTACAAGCCGCTCAAAGAGCACGTGGACGCCCTCCGAGTGACCCTCGGCCTCCATAGACTGCCGGACCTCAGCCAGGAGGAGGAGAGGCTCTCTCTGGAGTCAGTATTACGTATTACTCACAGATACTGAAGCAGTGCAAAGCTAGAGTTTGTAGTGTGTTTAGGATCATTATCCTCTATTCATCTTCAGCTGTTGTATAGATGCTGTGAGGTTCGCTTCCAGAATTTGCTGGTGTTTGGTTGAATCTGATCTTCTCTCCACCAGTGAGATGTTCTCGGTGCCACCGGCATGATCAACCCACCTCCATGCTTCACCTTTCTCCAAACCTACATTAACTCATTACAAAGTGCTTCCAGCTTGTTTAGATGTTTCTTCACGTTCCTACACTGAATTCTGTGCTGAGGATGCAGGAAAGGATCTTCTGATGATTAGATTTGTGAAGGTGTCCAATAGATCAGTGTAGCGCCACTCAGAGCCTGCTGAACCTTCCTGAAGGTCTTCTACAGCCAGACGGAGGTTCTGATCTCTCAGCTCCCTCAGAAAGTTTCTTGATGTTCAGAAACTGAGGAACCAGCGACCTGAACACACTCTGAGATCTTATAGCTCCTCCTGCTTGCTCCCTCTCTCTGCAGTTACTTTGAGAAGCAGAAGGCTGAATGGCAGACCGAACCTCAGGAACCCCCAATCCCAGAGTCCTTAGCAGCAGCAGCCGCCGCAGCCCAGCAGCTTCAGGCAGCGAGAAAGCAGGACACCCGACAGCCGGCCACTTTCAGACAACAGCCGCCACCCATGAAGGTACACGTCCACGGATCTGTATCCATAACTAGGGGTGGGAATCACCAACGATCCCACCATGCGATATTATCACTGTACTTAAGTTAATATACTATATTATCACAGTACTTAAATCACAATACGTTACTATCACAGTACTTAAGTTAATATACTATATTATCACAGTACCTAAATCACAATACGATATTATCACAGTACTTAAGTTAATATACTATATTATCACAGTACCTAAATCACAATACGATATTATCACTGTACTTAAGTTAATATACTATATTATCACAGTACCTAAATCACAATACGATATTATCACTGTACTTAAGTTAATATACTATATTATCACAGTACTTAAATCACAATACGTTACTATCACAGTACTTAAATCACAATATGATATTATCACAGTACTTAAATCACAATACGATATTATTACAGTATTTAAATCACAATACGATACTATCACAGTACTTAAGTTAATATACTATATTATCACAGTACCTAAATCACAATACGATATTATCACTGTACTTAAGTTAATATACTATATTATCACAGTACTTAAATCACAATACGTTACTATCACAGTACTTAAGTTAATATACTATATTATCACAGTACTTAAATCACAATACGTTACTATCACAGTACTTAAGTTAATATACTATATTATCACAGTACCTAAATCACAATACGATATTATCACCGTACTTAAGTTAATATACTATATTATCACAGTACCTAAATCACAATACGATACTATCACAGTACTTAAGTTAATATACTATATTATCACAGTACCTAAATCACAATACGATATTATCACTGTACTTAAGTTAATATACTATATTATCACAGTACCTAAATCACAATACGTTACTATCACAGTACTTAAATCACAATACAATATTATCACAGTACTTAAATCACAATACGATATTATCACAGTACTTAAATCACAGTATGATGTATCACAGAACTTAAGCAACTATACTGTATTATCACAGTACTTAAATCACAATACAATATTATCACAGTACTTAAGTAACTATACAATATTATCACAGTACTTAAATCACAATACAATAATATCACAGTACTTAAGTCAGGATACAATATCACAGTACTTAAGTAACTACACAATATTATTACAATACTTAAATCACAATATTATATTATGACAGTACTTAAGTATTGATACAATATTATCACAATACAATATGATGTTATTACAGTTCTTAAGAAAGAGAATAAATGAAATATAATAAATAGAGCTCCTAACACCCACCTGGAAGACCCTCCGACACTGTTCTTATCAGATAACTGTGAGAGGACACCTCAGCACGGTGGGTCTGAAAGCTTGTGTAGCTGTTCATGAAGCTCCTCACTGAGAAACAGAGACACTGGTTGCAAATTAAATAAAACATTTAAACTATTTGTACGCTCCGTCGCTCGTCCTCTGTCTGAATGTTTGTTTGTTTGTTTGTTTGTTTGTTTGTGTCCAGGCGTGTCTGTCCTGCCACCAGCAGATCCACCGGAACGCTCCCATCTGCCCCCTCTGCAAAGCCAAGAGTCGCTCCCGCAACCCCAAGAAACCCAAGAGGAAACCGGACGAGTAACACGGGACACTGGCCGCCTCGCGGACTCGTCCATTCCCACTGTGCCGAGTAGCCGGGGCCCCGTCCGGCCTCTGAGTTCTCTTCCTGATTTCTTCATGTTAGTAGTCCAGAAACATGTCGTGTACTTACGGTTCCAGCCGTCCAGAAGGAAGAACCCGTCAGATTCTGTCGTTCTGCTTTTCTGTTGCTGTCATTTCTGTGTCTGTCTGTTTTGTCTGGCTCTGTCATGCGGTCCAGGGTGGACAGAGGAACCAACCAGACGTCTACGCCAGCTGGATGAAGTTCATAGAGACTCATTTCTTAGGAAGGTCTGTTTCAGAGACAGTTCTCTACGTCCCAGCACTGATCCTAGAGCCCAGTATATTCTAGAGCCGGTTCTGGAGCCGACATGGTTTCTAGAGGCAGTTCTACTACACACCCAGTTCCAGACCTGGTTCTGGAACCGACATGGTTTCTAGAGCAGTTCTACTACACACACAGTTCCAGACCCGGTTCTGGAGCCTACATGGTTTCTAGAGGCAGTTCTACTACACACACAGTTCCAGACCCGGTTCTGGAGCCTACATGGTTTCTAGAGGCAGTTCTACTACACACCCAGTTCCAGACCTGGTTCTGGAGCCTACATGGTTTCTAGAGGCAGTTCTACTACACACACAGTTCCAGACCCGGTTCTGGAGCCTACATGGTTTCTAGAGGCAGTTCTACTACACACCCAGTTACAGACCCGGTTCTGGAGCTGACATGGTTTCTAAAGGCAGTTCTACTACACACCCAGTTCCAGACCCCGTTCTGGAGCCTACATGGTTTCTAGAGGCAGTTCTACTACACACCCGGTTCCAGAGCTGGTTTTGGAGCCAACACTGTTTCTAGAGGCAGTTCTACTACACACCCAGTTACAGAGCCGGTTCTGGATCTGACATGATTTCTAAAGGCAGTTCTACTACACACCCAGTTCCAGACCCCGTTCTGAAGCCAACGTGGTTTCTAGAGGCAGTTCTATTACACACCCGGTTCCAGAGCCGGTTTTGGAGCCAACACTGTTTCTAGAGGCAGTTCTACTACACACCCAGTTGCAGACCCCGTTCTGAAGCCAACGTGGTTTCTAGAGGCAGTTCTATTACACACCCGGTTCCAGAGCCGGTTTTGGAGCCAACACTGTTTCTAGAGGCAGTTCTACTACACACCCAGTTGCAGACCCGGTTCTGGAGCCGATATGGTTTCTAGAGGCAGTTCTATTACACACCCAGTTCCAGAGCCGGTTCTGGAGCCGATATGGTTTCTAGAGGCAGTTCTATTACACACCCAGTTCCGGAGCCGGTTCTGGAGCCAACATGGTTTTTAGAGACAGTTCTACTACACACCCAGTTGCACACCCGGTTCTGGAGCCGACATGGTTTCTAGAGGCAGGAGCTCACTTGATGCTGGAGACAGTTCCAGAGAACACTGAGTTCTCATAGAGAGCCGGTTCTGGAACGTTTGCTGACAGACACACTTATGACACACTCAGCTCAAGTGTATTCAGTTCAGGAGCTGGTTCTGGAGCTCACTCAGTTTCTAGAAGCAGTTTTACAACATGCTAAGTTCCAGAGCCGGTTCTATAATATGTTTAGTTCATGAGCTGGTTCTGGAGCTTAATTGGTTCCTAGAGGCAGTTCTACAACACGCTCAGTTCCAGAGCCGATTCTGGTGCTCACTAGAAACAGTTCTACAACATGCTAAGTACCAGAACTGGTTCTGGAGCACACTGGGTTTCTAGAGCCGGTTCTACAACACACTAAGTGCCAGAGCCAGTTCTGGAGCTCATTGGGTTTCTTGAGACAATTCCATAACACTGTCATTTCCACAGTTTCTAGAGGCAGTTCTACAACACGCAAAGATCCAGTTCTGGAGCACACTTGGTTTATAGAAAGAGTTCTACACCATGCTAAGTTTCAGAGCTAGTTCTAAAGCACACTTAGTTTCTAGAGGCAGTTCTACTCCGGAGCCGATTCTGGAGCTCAGTAGGTTTATAGAGGCAGCTCCATAGCACCGTCATTCCAGAGTCGATTTTGAAGCTCATTTGGTTCCTAGAGGCAGTTCTACAAAACGCTCAGTTCCAGATCCAGTTCTTGAATGTATTGAGGTTACAAGCTGGTTCTGGAGCTCACTCAGTTTCTAGAAGCAGTTTTAAAACACTCTCCATTCCAGAGCTGGTTCTAGAATAGGTTTAGTTCATAAGCTGTTTCTGGAGCTCACTTGGTTCTAGAGGCGTTTCTACAACACACCCAGTTCCAGAGTCGGTTCTGGAACTCACTCAGTTTCTATAAGGGGTTCTACAACACGCTCAGTTCCAGAGCCGATTCTGGAGCTCACTCAGTTTTGAGAAGCAGTTCTACAACATGCTAAGTACCAAAGCCTGTTCTGGAGCACACTGAGTTTCTAGAGCCGGTTCTACAAGACGCTAAGTTCCTATGCTGGTTCTGGAGCTCACTGAGTTTCTAGAGCCGGTTCTACAAGACGCTAAGTTCCCATGCTGGTTCTGGAGCTCACTGGGTTCATTTGGTTCCTAAAGGCAGTTCTACAACACACTCAGTTCCAGAGCCAGTTCTGGAGCTTATTGGGTTTCTAGAGACAATTCCATAACTCTGTCAATCCAGTTTCTAGAGGCAGTTCTACAACATGGTAAGTTCCAGAGCCGATTCTGGAGCTCAGTAGGTTTATAGAGGCAGTTCCATAACACTGTCATTCCAAATGAAACTCATTTGGTTCCTAGAGGTTCTACAACACGCTCAGTGCCAGAGCCTGTTTTAGAGGACACTTGGTCTTTAGAGGCTCCAGAGCTTGTTCTGGACTGCACAGCTCCTGTGGACGTGCTGGCGAATCTCCTGTGTTGCTGTGTTGTTTGTGTGTTATGACTGATCGTATGTGTATGTTTTTATTAATAAACTCTATTGATTACTGACTGATCGCTGATCAGCTGATGACTGAACAATTCATGTATATACACAGACATGTGGTTCCTAAGTGGTCTACACCTCAGCTTTCCTCTGCGTGGGTCTGATCTCTGGGTCTCTGAAACAGGATGTAGTGTTTCCCCATGCCCTGAGGGGGGCAGTGTTCTCTCTGTGTTTAAGGAGAGAGAGAGAGCAGTTTGCATTTGAATCAACACTGTGTCCACTCACTGTCCACTCTATTAGACACTCCTACTACTTGCTGGTCCACCTTGTAGATGTAAAGTCAGAGACAGTAGCTCATCTGCTGCTGCACAGTTTGTGTTCCTCTAGTTCTTCATCAGTGGACACAGGACGCCGCCCACAGGACACTGCTGTCCGGATAGTTTTGGTTGGTGGACGATTCTCAGTCCAGCAGCACTGCTGTGTCTGATCCACTCACACCAGTACAACACACACTAACACAGCGTCAGTGTTACTGCAGTGCTGAGAATGACCCACCTCCCTAATAGTACTTGCTCTGTGGGGGTCCTGTGGGGGTCCTGACAATTGAAGAATAGAGAAACCGATGTTTATGGTGGTGGTGATGGTGTTTACAGTGGTGGTGATGTTTACAGTGTTGGTGATGTTTACAGTGGTGGTGATGATGTTTACAGTGGCGGTGATGATGTTTACAGTGGCAGTGATGGTGTTTACAGTGGTGGTGATGGTGTTTACAGTGGTGGTGGTGATGGTGTTTACAGTGGTGGTGATGGTGTTTACAGTGGTGGTGATGGTGTTTACAGTGGCAGAGATAATGTTTACAGTGGTGGTAATGATGTTTACAGTGTTGTTGATGTTTACAGTGGTGGTGGTGATGTTTACAGTGGTGGTGGTGGTGATGATGTTTACAGTGGTGGTGATGGTGTTTACAGTGGTGGTGATGGTGTTTACAGTGGTGGTGGTGGTGATGTTTACAGTGGTGGTGATGGTGTTTACAGTGGTGGTGATGGTGTTTACAGTGGTGGTGGTGGTGATGTTTACAGTGGTGGTGATGGTGTTTACAGTGGTGGTGATGGTGTTTACAGTGGCAGAGATAATGTTTACAGTGGTGGTAATGATGTTTACAGTGTTGGTGATGTTTACAGTGGTGGTGGTGATGTTTACAGTGGTGGTGGTGGTGATGATGTTTACAGTGGTGGTGATGGTGTTTACAGTGGTGGTGGTGGTGATGTTTACAGTGGCAGAGATAATGTTTACAGTGGTGGTGATGGTGTTTACAGTGGTGGTGATGGTGTTTACAGTGGTGGTGGTGATGGTGTTTACAGTGGTGGTGATGGTGTTTACAGTGGCAGAGATAATGTTTACAGTGGTGGTAATGATGTTTACAGTGTTGGTGATGTTTACAGTGGTGGTGGTGATGTTTACAGTGGTGGTGGTGGTGATGATGTTTACAGTGGTGGTGGTGATGTTTACAGTGGTGGTGGTGGTGATGGTGTTTACAGTGTTGGTGATGGTGTTTACAGTGGTGGTGGTGATGGTGTTTACAGTGGTGGTGGTGATGGTGTTTACAGTGGTGGTGGTGATGGTGTTTACAGTGGTGGTGATGGTAACCAGGGGTCTCCATGGCTACAACACTAATCTACACATTGTATTTACTATGAAACCCACCAGTGAAGCTACACGTGTCTTCTGAGTTTATCTGGATGTTGATGGTAAAATGTGGAAGATCTGAAAATACTAGGTTTTCTTTGGGGACTATTTGAACCTCACAGCGTCCTGCATGTATCCCTCCACCATGAATGGAGTTTAAGACTGAGATCTTCTCTAAACTATCATAAACAGCGTCTCAGAATCAGACAGTGTATTTATAACATCTACTGTAAGAACTTTCTGTGAGGAGCTTTTAGAGGTGGACGTCTGGTTACCTTCACCACCACTGTGAATTGGTCAGTTTCTCCAGAACGGAGCGTTTCCCAACCATCTAATTACATTTTAGAATGTAGAAAATAGGGTGAAGTTCCCCTTTAACTCATACAGTAGGTTTCAGTCTGTGTCCACATCCCGGCGCTCGGCTGGAGAGAGATGGAGGCGTTTAGCATTAGAACAGTGTCGGCTCTGCACTAAGCTGGCCGGTCGAGAAAGGCTTAATGACCTCTTGCGCATATTTATAAGCACCTGCTGGGCTTTCCAAAGCGCTAATCCCCCCCCTCTCACACACCCGGCCCCCTCACCTGGGCCCCGGTTCTGTCTCGGAGTGGGGGGGGGTGGGGTGTGAAGAGATTTGACTGCATTGTCTTTCGGTTCTCCTGCTGTTCACAGATTAGAACTTTCCACCAGCTCTCTTAATCACTGCTTCTTACAGCAGACAATAAGCTCAGGCTGCATCCCAAACAGCCAAGTGTTCCCTACCTAGGGCACCACTTGTGGAGACTTCTGCACCCAAAATAGGGCACTAAGCGTGAAACAGTGAGACGTGTACTCTGTGGGTTGAAGCCTGACTTGCTCTCTTTTGGCCTTGTTTTGCATAAAAAGTGCACTATTTGGGGAGAAGGTGACCTACATAGGGAGCACGTAGCCATTCGGGATGCAGCCTCAGTATCAGCTACATTAGAATTAGAGTCAACACTTTTCAAGTTTTATTATTAATTACTTATAAACATTCAACCCATTCTTAAAATACGAGGTGCTGCGGGTCACCGTTTACTCTTCCAACCCCAAAATAAATATTTGAATCTTTTAGCGCCAGGCTGCTAAAAGCAAACACAGCTCAGCCGTATTTATGCTAATACCAGAAAAAAAGACCACTTAAAACATCATATCTTTAAAAAACAGCTTTATTTCTTTCATATTTAAATAATCTTCACATAACAAGTGAAAGGAAATCATTTTACAAAAATGGTTTAAAGCAGAACACACTCCTATGAGAAGCGACGTAGCATAAAATGCACAGAAATGCTAAAAACAAACCCTGGCTAGCGATAATTATCAATAATAACACTCGACTCGTGGGTCCGTTTTGGAGTAGAAACTGAAATAAGATGTGTTCGAGTAAAAACAGAGGGTTAACAGTTTCTTATGTCCCCCAAAATGGACAGCAGGGTCAGTAAAGATGGATGCTAACACTGTTGTTAGCCGTGCTAGCATACTTAAGTCCATGTTTACAACAGCTTTCGAGCGTCTTACACTGACTTTAAGGACTTCTTTGGCAAGTTTGTGACGATTCCAACATAAACATGATGCTAACCGGTGAAGCTGATGAGCCTGCCTTGCTAGTTAGCTGCTTTAACACTAGTAGCTGTAGTGCTAAAGCTAGAAAACCAAACTTTAGACTCCTGATATGTCTTAAATGGTAAGATAAGTCAGCAAAATAAGGGTGTAGTTTAAATTCTTTGGCTAAAAGCTGCCCCCCACAACGTCACAACATTGCTAGAAGGTGTGTCTGAACAGGTTTAGCATTATTCCATGGTGTTCCATGAAGATATAAAGGAACGTAGGAAGGATTCTATGAGCAGGAATGTTAAGTTTACACTGTTAGTAACTGTGTTCGCAGGACAGCTTTAGCATTTTTCTTATTAGCATCTTACTAGGTTGAGCTTTTAGCTTATCGTGAAGACCCAACTGTGAAGCTCAATCCAATTTGGGTTCAGTTTATATTGTATTTCAGTGTTTTAGTGCCACAAAACTGGACCTGACTTTACAACAGAGGAATTGTGTCCATCGTCCTTAATAAGGACAAGTCCTTGTGGTTCTCGCTGGCTAAGGTGGTATCTTACATGCTTCTGTTGCCATTTATTACTAAATACTAATTCACTAACATACTGAGATGTAAACAGAGTCATTCAGAGTGGTTTGGCTGTGAAATGCTCAGTTCTAGATACAGTGATGATCACAGTGGTGGTGAAGGTAACCAGACGTCCACCTCTAAAAGCTCCTCACAGAAAGTTCTTACAGTAGATGTTATAAATACACTGTCTGATTCTGAGACGCTGTTTATGATAGTTTAGAGAAGATCTCAGTCTTAAACTCCATTCATGGTGGAGGGATACATGCAGGATGCTGTGAGGTTCAAATAGTCCCCAAAGAAAACCTAGTATTTTCAGATCTTCCACATTTTACCATCAACATCCAGATAAACTCAGAAGACACGTGTAGCTTCACTGGTGGGTTTCATAGTAAATACAATGTGTAGATTAGTGTTGTAGACATGGAGACCCCTGGTTACCATCACCACCACTGTAAACATCATCACCACCACTGTAAACACCTTCACCACCACTGTAAACATCACCACCACTGTAAACACCATCACCTCCACTGTAAACAACATCACCACCACTGTAAACAACATCACCACCACTGTAAACATCATCACCACCACTGTAAACATCACCACCACTGTAAACACCATCACCTCCACTGTAAACATCATCACCACCACTGTAAACATCAAATCACTCTATTTACACCTGAAACACTGAAGCGAACTGGAATCTGTTTCCAGGAACGCGAATAAATTATCAAGTCAACACAAAGAAGAAGTTTGCGATGCTCCGTCAGACGGTGACGGTGGGGTAGATGGGCTCCGTGTGCATGGGGGCCTGAGGGAAGGGCGGCCCGTGCGGTGGGCCGAACGCGGAGCGACTGTCCAGGAAGGCCGGCGCCATCAGCATGGTGTGCTCCGGAGGCAGCGGGTAGTTCAGGAAGGGCTGGTAGAACTGCGGCGCCCCCTGGTGGAGCGAAGGAGGTGCGGGGACGTAGGCCTGCGGCTGGGGGGCCACGAACGGGTGGGATCCGGCCGACCCGGCGGTGGAGGAGCGCGAGGGGGTGGAGCTGTTGGGGGATTGCCCGATCACGGGCTCCAGCAGGCTGGTCTGGGCCGGCGGCGTCCCGGCAGCGGGCTTGGGCTTCACGCAGTGGCAGCAGCAGATGGACACCGCCGTCCCCAGCAGGACGAAGGACAGGAAGGCGCCCACCACGATGACGAACGGCAGATAGGTGGGGACTGGAGGACAGAGAGAGAGAGACGGGAAGATTCGTCATTGGGTCAAAAGTTTGGGGACACAGAGCTTCTCCAGAGTCTGGTTAATAAACACTGTATCGTTTATTGATTACAGATCATTAAATCATTCTGCAGATACTTTGAAGAACATCTCCATTTGGGAAGTTCTCAGTTGGAGGGTCTGGAACAACATCAACCCTCAAGATGTTTTACTGCTGCTAATCCAGTGCTGTTCTGTAAAGTTTACTGTAATTTACAATATGTACTGCAAAATGTATTCCCACAGTAGGGTGTAAAGTACTAGTTTACTGTGACTACATTCTATAATTACTGATTTCCTAAAAGGGTACATTTACAGTAAAACACCGTAAAGTTCAAACTTTAATAGTTTATGACAAAAGCGCAGGCAGTAATTCTACAACTCAGGTTGCACTTTTATCTTATTTTACTGCTGCCAATCCAGTTCATTTTTGTAAAGTTTACAGTCTTTTCCAAAAGTTTATTTATAATTTGTTGTATATTTGGCTGTAATTTACAATTTGTACTAGATTTAAAACATTTGTTTACTTTAAGGCGCAGTAGGGTGTAAAGTATTATTTTATTCTAAGTGCATTCTGTAATAACTGATTTACTGCTGCTAATCCAGTACATTTCTGTAAAGTTTACAGTCTTTTCCTAATGTTTTTCTACACGTTTCTGTAAATTTGACTGTCATTTACAATATTTACTGTAAAACTTTACTTTAAGGCACAGTAGGGTGTAAAGTACCGGTTTACTGTGAGTGTATTTTATACGTAATGATTTGCTGCTGCTTACCCAGTACCTTTTTGTAAGGTTTTCAGTCATTTATTGATGTTTCTTTATAATTTGTTGTATATTTGACTGTAATTTACAATATCTACTATAAAACATTAAGGCACAGTAGGGTGTGAAGTATTAGTTTACTGTGAGTGTATATCCTATAATTTATTGCTGCTAATCCAGTACACTTTAAACTTTACAGCCTTTTCTTAATGGTTATTTTATAATTTACTGCATATTTGACTGTAATTTCCAATATTTACTATATTTAAAACATTCATTTACCACAGTGAGGTGTAAAGTACTAGTTTACTGTGACTGCATTCTATAATATTCTTATTCAGTACAGATTTGTAAAGTTTACAGTCATGTATTAATGTTTCTTTATAACTTGCTCTATAGTTGACTGTTATTTACAATATTTCATGTAAAACGTTACTTTAAGGCACAGTATGGTGTAAAGTACTAGTTTACTGTGACTGTATACTGTAATTACTGATTTATTGCTGCCAGTCTAGTACATTTCTGTAAAGTTTGCAGTCATTTCATTACGTTTCTTTCTAATTTGCTGTATATTTGATGGCAGCAGACTCAATTGCAACATCATTTACATTTTGCAGTTGCCTCATTTACACATATATCCAGTTTCCAAACGACAAGTCTAAAGAGAAATAATAATAATAATAATAATAATAATAATAATAATAATAATAATAATAATACTCTGCAGTGTTACTCCAAGAAGAACTTTACTGTAAAGTTTCAGAGTTGGCCAGCTCTGCGCTGAAGCTACACTCCTGACTGACCTGCTTGCTGTAGAGTCCGGACTCCCTCGTGATCGCCGTACGTCTGCTCCGTGTCGCACGTGCTCTGGTCGAGGCGCGCGATCGGGGACGAGCAGCAGTAGCGCACGGTGCACGTTCCGCAACAGTAGCGCGCGTCCCCGCCGTCGTGGCGCTCCGGGCAGCGGAATCCCGGGAAGCTGCCCCAGCCGTGGCAATACTGACCCGCGGCCGCGCGCACAGGCGGCGTGAGCGCACACAGCAGCGCCAGGAGCGCGCACGCAGATCCAGAGAGAGCCATGTAAAGGACAGAGTACACTGAGAGACAACCGGGACTCAGAGAGGGCAGCAGAGTTTTATTGATCGGCACAGGCCACGCCCCCTTGTACTACGCCCACGCCTCATCTTCCCAAGCAAACAGACTTGCTGTAAGAGAGGGGCGGGGCTTGGAGGTGAAGCAGGGCTTGCGTTCCTGATGGTTCTGGTCAGTTGGTAGTAAATGATAACCTAATCAATAAGTAATAATCAGATTGTAACTAAAGCAATTAAGTACAGTAATAATCATCTGATGGCAATATTGGTTGTAGTAATTATTATTGTTAATATAATAACAGTAATAGATGCTTTATTTGATAATAACCAGTACAGACGTCCAATGTAAGGCAATATATGTATTTCATATACATAAACATATAAACATATATGAACTCAACTTATATATCTACAGTATATTTTTCATATATGACCATATTTGTGACTCACATGCATCCATATATTCATATATACACATTATGTGTATATGTGTTAACCCACTTATTAGTATTTCCAAAATAGAAACTTTACAGGACAAAAATATTCCTAACTTTAATGTCAATTAAAATGTTTTCCATATATATATATATATATATATATATATATATATATATATATATATATATATATATATATATATATATATATATATATAGGCACCAATCTTTAAGATCCATGATACAAAATTCATTATTCATAAAATTACTTTTAGCTTTACTCTTAACTTTAGTTTTTTTTACATTTTTTAAAACTTTATCTTAACATTACTTTAATTATTACTTTCAACATTACTTTTAACTCAACTTTTAACATCACTTTAAACAATACTTTTAACTTTACCTTTAACAACACATTTACCATTACTTTTATTATTACTTTCAACTTTACTTTTAAGTCAACTTTTAACAACACTTTTAACAACATTTTTACTTAACTTTTAACATCACTTTAAACAATACTTTTAATATTACTTTACACTTTAATTTTAACATGACTTTTACCATTACCTATAATATTACTTTCATCATTACTTTTAACTTAACTTTTAACATCCCTTTAAACAATACTTTTAATATTACTTTTAATTTTACTTTTAACATGACTTTTACCATGACTTTTATTATTACTTTTAACTTTACTTTTAACATCACATAAACAATACTTTTAATATTACTTTTAACTTAACTTTTACATTACTTTAAACAATATTTTTAATATTAATTTTAACTTTCTTTTTCTATATAAGTTAACACTGTTGTTTTACCTTTTTTAAATTATTTTCTGTAAATTTTACTGTAATTTACAATTGTGTTTACAGCCAGACACTGTAAATACATTCTACACTCACTAACTGCACATCATATTTCTATATATACTTGCATACATAAGCATAAACCTATATGATACAAGTGTATGTCCCTCCCTGCTATTTCAGAAATACTAACTTTACAGTCATTTAATAACATTACAGCATATAGATAGTATTAACGTATGTTGGTTCTTAGGGTGGGCTGTGAGAGGTGGGGGTCCTAATCAAATCACTCGGGACTGTAAATAGTCTCATTCCTGTATTCATTTCTGTAACTGGCTCGAATCCTTCTGACGGGTTTTACGCTCCAACTGGCTTTTAATAGTGAGAGGTCACTAATCAGTCAGGCCTGGTCACGTATCACAGCGGATTAGAACCTACACTGCAAGGTAACCAGGTGTTCAGTGCAGGTGGACAGTCCGAGTCTAGGTCCTGTAATCACCATGTTTTATAGTCGGGGTTAGTTAGTATGCTAATGAACTGTTCACACCCCCCCCGCCCCCGCCAACCCCCTATATTAAACCTCCACACCCCCCACCGGCTCCCCCCGACCCACCACCCCCCACTCAGCCCGAACAAACAGCGGCAGCGTTCAGCGTCTGGAGCCGCCAGGAATGTGTGTGTGTGTGTGTGTGTGTGTGTGTGTGTGTGTGTGTGTTTGTGTGTGTGTGTGTGTGTGTGTGTGTGTGTGTGTGTGTGTTTGTGTGGAGGTTAGAGGTTACAGTGAGAGGGACAGTGAGTGAGTGTGTCTCTGTTTACTTTATCACAGTCTGAGTGATCAGCTGACTGTCCTTACACACATATGCACACATTTACACACGTATACATATTTACACAGACACTCACATAATCACACATATACATATACTCCCATGTACATCACATTTACACATATACACACATATACACCCATTCACACACATACACATGTACATGTACACACATTTACACACCTTTACACACACGTACACCACATTTAAACACATACACACATTTACACACATGTACACGCATTTACACATATATACAAATTTACACACATAAACACATATACAAATACACACACATATATACACACACATACACACACATTTACACACATATATACACACACATACACATATTTACACATATTTACACACACACTTACATAATCACACATAAACATATACACACATTTACACCTATACACACACATGTATACATAAACACACATACACCCATTCACACACATACACATATACATGTACACACATTTACACACCTTTACACACACGTACACCACATTTAAACATGTACACACTTAAACACACATACAAATATACACACATGTACACACATTTACACACACATATACACATACACACATTTGCACGTATTTACACACATGTACACACTACATACACAGATACACACACTATTACACACTTATTGTGTTTTCATGTTTGTATCTTTGTTTTTTTCCTGTTTCCAAAACAGCCATGACGCAGTGCAGAACATAAACAATAGAAGAATGTTTTCAATCAATTAATTAATTAATTAATTATTAATTTGCACATCATCACATTCAGTTCTTATCACTGTTTCATACAACATGGAAGTAGGGTTGTAACCTAAGTAACAAACAACAACAGTAATCACAACAATAACAATAATAACAAATGACATCATTTGCATGTCATCACATTCAGTTTTTACCCACATTATACACATATTATTTTTTGGTTCTAAGTTAATTAACAAACAACAACAGTAATAGCTATAATAATAATAATAATAATAATAATAATAATAATATTGTAAAAATATGTGTTTTATCTTATAGAACTTATAGAAACTATAAATTTATGAGTTTATTGATTTACTTGATAGTAAATCAACAGACCTGGAATCAGTTCTATGCTCTGGCAGCTTATTATTAGAAGCTGGTATGTAGTTATTAATGAACAGAATATTTTGTATATTATATTTGGAAGCCAAGCTGAAAGTTCTTGTGTTTGCTTGCTGTCCAGACGCTCCGTAGGCCGTAAACTCGTTTGGCTGCCCGCTCCCCGGCGGTCAGTAAGCCTCTGCAGCTGGAGGCCCTGCGCTGACCACGTTACCGCGTTATTAGCACAGATTAGCTCCCACACAATAGAGGCTAAATTGCTATTGTCTGCCAGTGCATTAGCATCAGGCAAACAAAGGCCGGCGGTGCAGTGATTGACTTTAACTTGCTGCTGAGGGATTAACCACATCTCGCAGACAATTCACTCTATATGTGAGGGGGCTTTAGCAGCCCCTCAGTCCAGAGAGTGAGGGTCCTCTCCGAATCTCCAGAGACCATTTGGTGGAATTTTCTGGAGAAAGATTTAGTGTAATCAGGAATGTAGTCGGGTGGGGTGGGGGTGGGCACAAGGTTTAAGTTTTAAGCACTTTAGGTTTTTGTATATTTTAAATTTGTAAATATTCGTAAAGTAATAAAATATATTACTTTAAAAAGTATAAGAAGTATATATATATATATATATATATATATATATATATATATATATATATATATATATATATATATATATATATATATAGCACAACAACTGTACAGTTATTTTAAAAATAACATAAGAAATACTAAAATATTGTAAAAAGACTGTCAATAGTAAAACATCGTAAAAAACACTATTATTTGTGAAGTGCCATAAAAATGCACTGTAAACTGTAAAAGACTGTAAAAGTCTGTAAAGTAATGTAAAAACAGGACACTTCAAATTGTGAAGTAATATAAAACCATTGTAAAATGTAAAGTACTGTAAAAAGTAACAAAGTAAATAGTAATGTGCCATAATAAGCATCATAAATAATAGCACTGTAAAAAAGTAAATTGTGAAGTACTGTAATAACAATGTAAATTGCAAAGTACTGTAAAAATAACAATGTCAACTGTAAAGTATTGTAAGAAACACAATGTATACTGTAATGTATTGTAAAAAACAATGTAAATAGTAAAGTACTGTTAATAAATGTCAATGTAAAAGTAAAGGGCTGTAAAAAATAACAAATTGTAAATTGCAGTAGAGTGTAAAATTATAGGTTAAAGTAAAACATAGCACTTGTAAAATGTAAAGTACTGTAAAAAACAACACTGTAAAGTACAATACAGCTGGTAGTAATATACAGTTATTACTCTCAAATTTACTTCATTTACATTTATGATATCTTACTGTTACTTTAGCTGCACTGGTTGGAAAATGTACCATACATTTTCTAGAGTATTGTCTTTTTAATTATACGTTTTCTTA
This sequence comes from Megaleporinus macrocephalus, assembly GCA_021613375.1. NCBI lineage: Eukaryota > Metazoa > Chordata > Actinopteri > Characiformes > Anostomidae > Megaleporinus > Megaleporinus macrocephalus. Next base: position 2,443,979 of record CM038726.1, read on the forward strand.
CTTGTCTATTTTTAACTAATACTACAATCACTGTGATTTATACTAACAGTGTTCATGCGACTGAACTGACGTGTTACATACAGAATTGTCATTGCTGTGTGAAGCCTGGACACAATCAGACTTTCTGCACGTACAAGGACATGACCTCAGACATAATTCTCTCCGCAGGTCCTGACCTGCCTGCGATCCTCCGTCAGTCTGTCATGCACTTTTCCAAACATTCTCCAGCTTCTTATTATAAACACAGATCTCATCTGAAAAACAAAATCTACACACAACCAAGACCTTCATTATCACCTATCTTTCATGCATAATTCTTTGCACTCTATCTCTGCATTTAATTCATTCATCTCAATGACAAACTACAGCTTTTTTGTAAATATAAAACGTAAATGGTAAGGTAAAAATGGGACACACTGAATTGTAAAATAATTTAAAACCAGTGTAAATTGTAAAGTACTACGAAACATTACAATGTAAATAGTAATGTGCTATAATAAGCAATGTAAATTGTAAAGTACTGTAAAAAACACAATGTATATTGTAAAGTACTGTAAAAAATAACACTGTAAATTTTGAAATAATGTAAAAAGTAAAAACATAAACTGTAAAATATAACATTGTACATCGTAAAGTAATGCAAAAATGGGACATGTTGAATTGTAAAGTAATGTAAAATCATTGTAATGTACTATGAAACATAACCATTTAAATAGCAAAGCGCTTTAATAATGTAAATTGCAAAATGCTATAAAAACAATTTGAATGGTAAAGTACTATAAAAATAACAATGTTAATTGCAAAGCACTGTAAATATAACACTGTAAATGGTAATGTAAAAATGGGACACACTGAATTGTAAAGTAATATAAAACCAGTGTAAATTGTAAGGGACTATGAAACATCATGTAAATATAAATATAAATATAAATATATCTACAATAAGCATTGTAGATTGTAAAGTATTGTAAAAAACACAATGTAAATTGTAAAGTATAAAAAATAACAGGGTAAGTCATAAAGTGTCAAAATGTGTCTCATCATAGATTTAAATCTGTGACTATAAACCATAAAATACAGTCGCTATACAAAGAAAACCATGTATCTACATTTTTGATTTTCATTTTTTTACTATATCATTTGAACACGATAGCTGTTTATTATATCCTGTGAAAAATAAATTGTAACGACATAAATTGTAAAATTGTACAAGTAATGTAAAATCATTGTAAATTGTAATGTACTATGAAACATAACAATGTAAATAGTAAAGCAATTTAATTAACATTGTAAATTGTAAAATGTTGTAAAAACAATTTAAATGGTAAAGTACAGTAAACATAACAATGTAAATTGTAAAGCACTGTAAATATAACACTGCAAATGGTAATGTAAAAATGGGAAGTGTTGAATTGTACAGTAATTTAAAACCATTGCAAATTTTGCAAAGTCCTACAAAACATAACGTAAATAGTAAAGCACTATAATAAGCATTATAAATTGTAAATGTAATTGTGTATAAAGCACTGTAAATTGCGTCTCATTATCGATTTAAAAATGTGACTATAAACCATAATATACCATCCATATCCAAAGAAAACCATATATCTCCATTTTTACACATTTTAATTTTTAAATGACACCGGCTGTTTACATTGTGTGAAAATTTTATAATGAATGTACCAATAAAAAAGTTAATAAAAATCAAATAATAAAAAAAATCTGGTTCCATTGACTTGAAAGTAAAGCCAGTTTTTGGCCTCCCCTGTAAAGGTACTATTTGGGAGGTACTTGTTTTTTTTTGGACAATGACTATTTAATCAGTCACATAAGCAAGTCTATTAGAAATTATTCACTTAACACCTTCACACAGTCTTAGGTAAGTAGGCTGTGATTCAGGCAGTTAGCACCATGCTATTTGGTGGGTTTTGGACCACCATTACTTACACAGCTTCCTTAGCCTTATAGCTCCAGAGCTAAACCCGAAGACTGAAACTCCAGACATATGTTGCTCGTCTTGTATTATTCGGCCCTGACGCAGGTCAGCTGACCCTCCGTCCAGCTGTACAGCTGATTTGCAGTTGTGTGTGTGTGCGACTCCAGCGCTAACGTCCTCCATTAGCGCGTGTTATCAGAAAGCCTGGCCTAAAGGTCAGGAGGTTGTTACTGTTACAATGGCTCCAGCGACAGGGGGTCCTCCCAGGCAATTAGGCAAATCTGATGGAGCACAAGCCCCCACCCCGCAAAACCCCCCAGGGTCAGAGAGAGAGGTTAAAGACAAATCCAGACATGCTAACAACAATGCAAATGGTTGCGGTGCAGCACGACTATTAGCGCTAGTCATTCAAAAAATGTTAAAAATCAGTCAAAAGTCAAGACAGCACAACTTTAGAGCAATGCTAGTTTCTGCTAGCGCCCCTATGAAGTTGTGGTAGGATGTTAGCGCTGAGCTACATGCAACTCACAGGAACTTTGATTGTTCCAGATTTAAACTAGCATCTAAAGTTGTCAAATACTTTCCATATGTGTTTATCTTTTGACAAGTTGAAGAGTTCTGCTGCTGTTGTTCTACATTCCTAACAACCACCTAGAACCTGCTTAGACTGCAACTCTGTTGGTGAACTATCTAGAACTTCCAGATGGACCAGACTGGCTGTTTTCTCCCAAGGAAATTGGTTCCATTGGGAATCCAACGGAGAAAACAATCCTGATTAGACGATTTCCTTACCAAAAAAGTATACTTCAAGTATATTTCCCAGGTATACTTCATGTAGTTAGTATACTAATTTCAGTGTACTGGTAGTATATAACTATACTAAAACTAATACCTCTATTGTTAGTTCACTAGCTCATTCATTTATCTTCTAAGCCACTTATCACACCTAGGGGGGTAATTTAGCAGCTACAGTTCACCTAGCTGCCTGTGGGAGAAAACCCACACAGACACTGGGAGACCATACAGACTCCACACAGACACTGAGAGACCATACACACTCCACACAGACACTGAGAGACCATAAACACTCCACACAGACACTGGGAGACCATACACACTCCACACAGACACTGGGAGACCATACAGACTCCACACAGACACTGGGAGACCATACACACTCCACACAGACACTGGGAGACCATACAGACTCCAAACAGACACTGGGAGACCATACACACTCCACACAGACACTGGGAGACCGCACACACTCCACACAGACACTGGGAGACCATACAGACTCCACACAGACACTGGGAGACCATACACACTCCATACAGACACTGGGAGGCCATACACACTCCACACAGACACTGGGAGACCATACACACTCCACACAGACACTGGGAGGCCATACACACTCCACACAGACACTGGGAGACCGTACACACTCCACACAGACACTGGGAGACCATACACACTCCATACAGACACTGGGAGGCCATACACACTCCACACAGACACTGAGAGACCGTACACACTCCACACAGACACTGGGAGACCATACACACTCCACACAGACACTGGGAGGCCATACACACTCCACACAGACACTGGGAGGCCATACACACTCCACACAGACACTGGGAGACCATACACACTCCACACAGACACTGGGAGGCCATACACACACACCTGAAAAGTCTTATGTAGTGATGTTGTGGACTGGATGCTTCTGGTGGAGCTGTACTCAGCAGTGATCTTCAAAAGTAGTCCAGCAAGTGGTAGCAAGCAGCAGCCCCCTCTGCTGGCCAATACAAGCACAACGTCCACCCATCTGCTGGTCTTGTTTAGGGCTTTCCAGTGTGTTTATAATTAACTCTTAAAAATTTCCACACAGGAAGTTTTTATTTACTCAGTAAACAATTTATTATTAAATATTAATCAGTATTAATAGAGTAAGTAGAGCTTTTACACTTTATTATTAAATATTAATCAGTATTAATAGAGTAAGTAGAGCTTTTACACTTTATTATTATATATTAATCAGTATTAATAAAGTACAGCTTTTACACTTTATTATTAAATATTAAACAGTATTAATAAAGTAAGTAGAGCTTTTACACTTTATTATTAAATATTAAACAGTATTAACAGAGTAAGTAGTGCTTTTACACTTTATTATTAAATATTAATCAGTACTAATAGAGTAAGTAGAGCTTTTACACTTTATTATTAAATATTAAACAGTATTAATAAAATAAGTAGTGCTTTTACACTTTATTATTAAATATTAAACAGTATTAATAGAGTAAGTAGAGCTTTTACACTTTATTATTAAATATTAATCTGTATTAATAGAGTAAGTAGAGCTTTCACACCTTATTATTAAATATTAATCAGTATTAATAGAGTAAGTTGTGCTTTTACACTTTATTATTATATATTAATCAGTATTAATAAAGTACAGCTTTTACACTTTATTATTAAATATTAAACAGTATTAATAAAGTAAGTAGAGCTTTTACACTTTATTATTAAATATTAATCAGTATTAATAGAGTAAGTAGAGCTTTTACACTTTATTATTAAATATTAAACAGTATTAACAGAGTAAGTAGTGCTTTTACACTTTATTATTAAATATTAATCAGTACTAATAGAGTAAGTAGAGCTTTTACACTTTATTATTAAATATTAAACAGTATTAACAGAGTAAGTAGAGCTTTTACACTTTATTATTAAATATTAAACAGTATTAATAGAGTAAGTAGAGCCTTTACACTTTATTATTAAATATTAAACAGTATTAATAAAGTAGTGCTTTTACTCTTTATTATTAAATATTAAACAGTATTAATAAAATAAGTAGTGCTTTTACACTTTAGTATTAAATATTAATCAGTATTACTAGAGTAAGTAGTGCTTTTACACGTTATTATTAAATATTAATCAGTATTAATAGAGTAAGTAGAGCTTTTACACTATTATTATTAAATATTAATCAGTATTAATAGAGTAAATAGTGCTTTTACACTTTATTATTAAATATTAAACAGTATTACTAGAGTAAGTAGTGCTTTTACACTTTATTATTAAATATTAATCAGTATTAATAGAGTAAGTAGTGCTTT
>CM038726.1:2454045-2459045 GCA_021613375.1 Megaleporinus macrocephalus
ACAGATCTTCTAGTCCTCACCTGGTTGGTTTACCTGTCTGCAGGTAGAGTATGTGAAGCTGCTGGACAGATACGCTGGCAAGAGAGCGGCTACTGGAACCCTATATCTGACCGCCACTCACCTCATTTACGTGGAACAAGCCAACGACACCCGCAAGGAAACATGGGTAATGTAGTTTATCTAGCTTAAAATTCTGCTCTCGGTTCTTGTTTGTGTGTCTATATGTGCAGTTTTATGTGTTTAGATTTGTTATGTTGGTTCTGAAGGTTAGAACATTTTTTTTTGGTTCTGTAGGTTGGAACTTGTTCGTTCTATAGGATAGAACTTTTGCCTCTGGTTCTGTATTATTTGGGTTTATAGGTAGAACTGTTTTTTACTGGTTCTGTACGTTAGAACTATTTGGGTTTATAGGTAGAACTGTTTTCACTGGTTCTGTAGGTTAGAATTAGTAGGTTCTGGAGGGTATAACTGTTTTCGGTGGGTTAGAACTTGTTGGTTCTGTAGGTTGGATCTGCTTTTCACTGGTTCTGTAGGTTGGAACTGGTTTTCTCTGGTTCTGTAGGTTGGAACTGTTTTTCACTGGTTCTGTAGGTTGGAACTGGTTTTCTCTGGTTCTGTAGGTTGGAACTGTTTTTCACTGGTTCTGTAGGTTGGAACTGGTTTTCTCTGGTTCTGTAGGTTCGAACTGTTTTTCTCTGGTTCTGAAGGTTGGAACTGGTTTTCTCTGGTTCTGTAGGTTGGAACTGGTTTTCTCTGGTTCTGTAGGTTGGAACTGTTTTTCACTGGTTCTGTAGGTTGGAACTGTTTTTCACTGGTTCTGTAGGTTGGAACTGGTTTTCTCTGGTTCTGTAGGTTGGAACTGGTTTTCTCTGGTTCTTTAGGTTGGAACTGGTTTTCTCTGGTTCTGAAGGTTGGAACTGGTTTTCTCTGGTTCTGTAGGTTGGAACTGGTTTTCTCTGGTTCTGTAGGTTGGAACTGGTTTTCTCTGGTTCTGTAGGTTGGAACTGTTTTTCACTGGTTCTATAGGTTGGAACTGTTTTTCACTGGTTCTGTAGGTTGGAACTGGTTTTCACTGGTTCTGTAGGTTGGAACTGGTTTTCTCTGGTTCTGTAGGTTGGAACTGTTTTTCTCTGGTTCTGTAGGTTGGAACTGGTTTTCTCTGGTTCTGTAGGTTGGAACTGGTTTTCTCTGGTTCTGTAGGTTGGAACTGTTTTTCTCTGGTTCTTTACGTTGGAACTGTTTTTCTCTGGTTCTCTAGGTTGGAACTGGTTTTCTCTGGTTCTTTAGGTTGGAACTGGTTTTCTCTGGTTCTGTAGGTTGGAACTGGTTTTCTCTGGTTCTGTAGGTTGGAACTGTTTTTCTCTGGTTCTGTAGGTTGGAACTGTTTTTCACTGGTTCTGTAGGTTGGAACTGTTTTTCTCTGGTTCTGTAGGTTGGAACTGGTTTTCTCTGGTTCTGTAGGTTGGAACTGGTTTTCTCTGGTTCTGTAGGTTGGAACTGTTTTTCACTGGTTCTGTAGGTTGGAACTGTTTTTCTCTGGTTCTTTAGGTTGGAACTGTTTTTCTCTGGTTCTGTAGGTTGGAACTGGTTTTATCTGGTTCTTTAGGTTGGAACTGTTTTTCTCTGGTTCTTTAGGTTGGAACTGTTTTTCTCTGGTTCTGTAGGTTGGAACAGGTTTTCTCTGGTTCTTTAGGTTGGAACTGGTTTTCTCTGGTTCTGTAGGTTGGAACTGGTTTTCTCTGGTTCTTTAGGTTGGAACTGTTTTTCACTGGTTCTGTAGGTTGGAACAGGTTTTCTCTGGTTCTTTAGGTTGGAACTGGTTTTCTCTGGTTCTGAAGGTTGGAACTGGTTTTCTCTGGTTCTGTAGGTTGGAACTGGTTTTCTCTGGTTCTGTAGGTTGGAACTGGTTTTCTCTGGTTCTGTAGGTTGGAACTGGTTTTCTCTGGTTCTTTAGGTTGCAACTGGTTTTCTCTGGTTCTGTAGGTTGCAACTGGTTTTCTCTGGTTCTGTAGGTTGCAACTGGTTTTCTCTGGTTCTGTAGGTTGGAACTGTTTTTCACTGGTTCTTTAGGTTGGGACTGTTTTTCTCTGGTTCTTTAGATTGGAACTGTTTTTCTCTGGTTCTGTAGGTTGAAACTGTTTTTCTCTGGTTCTGAAGGTTGGAACTGTTTTTCTCTGGTTCTGTAGGTTGCAACTGGTTTTCTCTGGTTCTGTAGGTTGAAATAGTTTTCTCTGGTTCTGTAGGTTCTGTCAATATCATCAGATTCAGAAAACAAGTAAGGAATCAGTGTAAGGTTCTAACTGTGTGTGTGTGTTTGTAGGTTCTCCATCATCATATCTCCTCAGTAGAGAAGCTTCCACTGACGACGTCCGGCTGTCCACTCCTGATCCATTGCAAGACCTTCCAGCTCCTCCACCTGCTGATGCCCCGAGAGAGAGAAGCTCAGGAGGTGTTCCAGTCTCTGCTGCGACTGTCCCAACCAGGTACAGCACCTCTGGTAAAACACACACGTCCTGCAGGTACTACTCGAAATGTTCTCCTGAAAGAGGTCCCCTGAAAGAGTAAGACTGGAGGGGTTCTCCTGAAAAGGTTCTCCTGAAAGAGTATGACTGGAAGGGTTCTCCTAAAAGAGTTCTCCTGAAAGGGTTCTTCTGAAAGAGTGCGACTGGAATGGTTCTCTTGAAAGAGTATGACTGGAAGGGTTCTTCTGAAAGGGTTCTCCTGAAAGAGTGCTACTGGGAGGTTTCTCCTGAACAGGTTCTCCTGAAAGAATTCTCCTGAAAGAGTATGACTGGAAGGTTTCTTCAGAAAGAGTTCTCCTGAAAGAGTACTACTGGAAGGTTTCTTTAGAAAGAGTACCACTGGAAGGGTTCTCCTGAAAGAGTACTACTGGAAGGTTTCTTTAGAAAGAGTACCACAGGAAGGGTTCTTCAGAAAGAGTTCTCCTGAAAGAGTACTACTGGAAGGTTTCTTTAGAAAGAGTTCTCCTGAAAGAATATTATTGGAAGGTTTCTTTAGAAAGAGTTCTCCTGAAAGAATATTATTGGAAGAGTTCTCCTGAAAGAGTACTACTGGAAGGTTTCTTCAGAAAGAGTTATCATGAAAGAGTACTCCTGGAAGGGTTCTTCTGAAAGGGTTCTCCTGATATGTTTCTCCTGAAATAGTTCTCCTGCAAGAGTGCTACTGGAGGTGTTCTCCTGAAAGAGTTCTCCTGAAAGAGTTCTCCTGAAAGAGTACCACTGAAGGGGTTCTCCTGAGCTCCCACAGTAAAACCTGTTTAGATGTCTACAGGAATTTGGTTCTGATCTTCATAGAGACCGTAATAAACAAAGTGTGTTTCAGGCCCACATGGGTTTCCAGCTCTGAAGCTTCTCAGCCGGATCGTATCCCTGAAAGCTTCTTACAGCAGGAAAGCTGATTTAGGATCAGGTTCATGTTCTAATCCCAGATCAGCACTTCTAATGTGAGAAGCTTTGTGAAAAAGCCTTCTGTAGGTTAGATCTTATTGGTTCTGTAGGTTGGAACTTGTGGGTTCTGTAGTTTGGAACTTGCTGGCTTTGTAGGCAAGAAGGTTTTGGTTTTGTAGGCAAGAAGGTTTTGGTTTTGTAGGCAAGAAGGTTTTGGTTTTGTAGGTTTAAAGGTTGTGGTTTTGTAAGTTATCAGTTCTATTGGTTCATTTTTATTCTGTAGGTTAGCACTTGTTGGTTCTGTAGGTTACACTTTTCTCTGGGTAGACACAGAAGGATGCTGCTGCTGCTGGAGGAGGTTCTCTCCTGGTGATGCTGATGCTGTTGAAGGTGGAGGAGCTCAATTCTTTTCTCTGTATGTTAGAACTCATTGGTACCGTAGGTTAGAACTGTTTCTCTGATCAGACGCAGTCAGAGCAATGAAGACGCTGGAGAAGGTTCTCTCTTGGTGGTGCTGATGCTGTTGAAGGTGAGGGAGCTCTATGTGTTTCTCTGTAGGTTCTGTAGTCAGACGCAGTCAGAGTGAGGAGGTTCTCTTCTGGTGGTGCTGATGCTGTTGTCCTGTCCCAGTGAAGGTGGAAGAGTTCTATGTGTTTCTCTGTAGTTTAGAACCTGTTGGTTTTGTAGGTTAGGACAGTCAAAATGCTGAAGATGCTGGAGGAGGTTCTCTGGTTCTGGTTTTGTGTGTTTCTCTGCAGATTAGAATATGTTTGTTCTGTAGGTTAGAACACTCAGAATGCTGAAGATGCTGGAGGAGGTTCTCTGGTTCTGATTCTATGTGTTTCTCTGTAGGTTAGAACTTGTTGGTTCTGTAGGTTAGAACTTTCAGAATGCTAAAGATGCTGGAGGAGGTGTTTTGGTTCTATGTGTTTCTCTGTAGGTTAGAACTTTGTTGGTTCTGTAGGTTAGAACACTCAGAATGTTGAAGATGCTGGAGGAGATTCTCTGGTTCTATTTGTTTCTCTATAGGTTAGAACCTGTTGGTTCTGTAGGTTAGAACAGTCAGAATGCTGAAGATGCTGGAGGAGGTTTTCTGGTTCTTGTTCTATGTGTTTCTCTGTAGGTTAGAACTTGTTGGTTCTGTAGGTTAGAACAGTCAGAATGCTGAAGATGCTGGAGGAGGTTTTCTGGTTCTTGTTCTATGTGTTTCTCTGTAGGTTAGAACTTTGTTGGTTCTGTAGGTTAGAACAGTCAGAATGCTGAAGATGCTGGAGGAGGTTTTCTGGTTCTATGTGTTTCTCTGTAGGTTAGAACTTGTTGGTTCTGTAGGTTAGAACAGTCAGAATGCTGGAGGAGGTTCTCTGCCGGCGGTGCTGATGCTGTTCTCCTGTCTCAGTGAAGGTGGAGGAGCTCTACGCGTTCCTCTACAACCCCCAGCAGAGCGAGGCTGAGCGGACGGAGGGCTGGAACCTCATCGACATCGCGGACGACTTCGGAAGGATGGGTCTGTCCAACGACCTCTGGGAAATCAGCCACATCAACATCGGCTACGAGGTACGAGAACTGGACGGCCGCGTAGAAGAGAGGTTCTAC
>CM038726.1:2474045-2506545 GCA_021613375.1 Megaleporinus macrocephalus
GTGTATGTGTATGGGTGTGTGTGTGTGTAGGTATGGGTGTGTGTATGGGTATGTGTGTGTATGGGTGTGTATGTGTGTATGTATGTGTGTGTGTGTATGTATGTATATGTGTATCTGTATGTATGTGTGTGTGTGTGTGTATGTACGTATATGTGTATCTGTATGTATGTGTGTGTGTGTGTGTGTTTGTGTGTGTTTGTGTTAAATATGGGTTAAATATGGAGTTTGCTCTGAACACACTGTGATGGATTGGAATATAAAATGTGTGTTTTATTTTATTAATGATGTGCAGGAGTCAGGACTGCAGGTTTATTTGTCTTTTGATTTCACTTTGATGTTATAAAGTTTATTCATGGCCGTTATGTTTGATTGGCTGTAAAATTTAAAGCAATAGCTGGGAAGCAAAATGTGAATTGTTGGTGATCTTTGGAGAAAATTATATATATATTTTTAAAATACATTTTTCTTTGAACAGCAACTCTCTCTCTGTATATACATATTATATATTCATTCGTACACACACAAGAATGCTTTTATATTAAATTTTTTACTGTAATTTTTTTTACAATGTTTTAATCATGCAATTTCATAAGTTTTGTTTGCACTGTTTTTACTTCCACTTGATTTTAAACATCAGTAAATAAGTGATTTTTTTAAATGTGTATATATTAATGTGTGTGTCAAGCTACTCTAATAATTCATTCATATCAAATAAACCAAACATTTTTTGTTTGATTTTTTAAAAATGTTTTAATAATGCAATTCCATGAAAGTTATGACTCTTTTTTGCACTGTCCAAAGAAAACCAATCAATCAGATCAGTTTTAGTTTTCTACATTATTTGAACAAATTCATGACAAACAGACCAATAGAAATGCTCAAAAATGACTGACACTGAAAGTAATAAAACATTTATCTTTTGCTGTTTTGGAGATACAAGATTTTCTTTGATGATATGTATAGTCAAGCAGTTTTTTATTTTTACACTTTTTACTGTCATTTTTTCATGTTATTATTTTTAAAATATTTTTTATTCATGCACTTCCATAAAAGTTTGTTTCGTTTCAAATCTTTTGCACTGTTTTTACTGTTTGCCACTTGATTTTATACGTCAGTAAATAAAGATTTTTTAATTTTTAATTAAATGTGTGTCTGTTTATTTTTTCCAACATAAATAAATAAATGTTTATTTGCCAAAATAATGGTTTATGGTGCACTGGCGTCATACCACGTGACCCTCTTTGGCCAATTGGATGCGTCCCAGCTAATGAGAATATAAATAATATTAGCATTTTTTTTTTAAAAAGCACATTTATTTGCCATTTTTAACACAAACTTCACAAACATTAATTGACTGGCTAACTAACTTATCAACTAATTTGCTAACTGACTGCCTAATTAGCTTTATTAGGTAATAAACTAGCGAACTGACTTACCAACTAATTAGATAAGTAATTCACTAATTAATCAACAAACTACCTACAAATTGACTAACTAGCTAACTAACTTAATTAGCTAACTCATGAAAAAACTACCTAACAAATTGACTAGATAACTAATTAGCTAACAAGCTACCTAACTAACTTACCAACTTATTAGATAACTTATTTGCTAACCAATTAGCAAACTACCTAACAAATTGAGTAAGCAGCTAACTACTTAACTAACAACTAGCTAACCAACTAATTCCCTAAACAATGAACAAACTACCTACTAAATTGGTAAACTGGCTAACTAATTAGCTAACAGACTAGCTAACTAACTTACCAACTAATTAGCTAACCAAAAAACTAGCTAACTAACTAACCAAAAAGTTGCTATTTTGGAGATACAAAATTTTCTTTGGACGGTGATGTTATATAGCAAATTAGTTTTGTTTGTTTTTTACACTTTTAACTGTAATTTGTTTTTTTATTTAGCGTTTATGGTTAGAAATATTTTTAATCTTTTTTTTTTATTCCATAGAAGCTCATGTTCTTTTGCATTGTTTTTACTTCCACTTGATTTTATACATCGGTAAATAAATATTTTTAAATTTTATATTTAAATGCGCGTCTGTTTTTGTTTTACGACATGAATAAATAAAATGTTTATTTACCAAAATAAAAGTTGTTTACGGAGCGCTGCCGTCGTATCACGTGACCCGCGTTGGCCAATCAGACGCGTTCCAGCTGCGACTAGCCGGTAAGTGTCCTTGAGGGCGGCTAACGAGAATAATAATAACATTAGTGTCTAAAAAGATAATTTATTTTGTGTTTTTACCACAAATTTCGCATCTTAGAGCTTTTAATTCTGTGTCCAGTTCGTCTGTAAATGAACTCTGAACAGATATAAGTCTGTAAATATCTGTAAATGCTAACTAGCCGCGTCCTGACCGTTTTGTTTACATCAGGTATCTGGACAGCTTTCGTTCCTTTTACTTCGTGTTTCTCTTCAAACTACACATTAATACAGTCTGTAGGGTTTAAAAAAACAAGTTCGGTGATGTTTGAGTCTAAAATCTGAACATTTTGGCCTCTTGAGCTTCTGTTTGCTAGTTAGCACGAAGCTAACTTGGCTTCCTGGTCGAACTCCCCGTTCCACCTTAAATGCTGCAGCAGTTTCTGAGGTGTTTAAGGTGGAGCAGGCAGTTCCAATGAAAAGCTGGAGTTAGCGGCCTGGTTAGATGGGTGGGCTTCGTTTTTCAGCTGTGTGTTGGGGAAATGAAAGACGTTTAATAACAAAAGCCATCGTTGTTTTCAGGATTTGCATCTTCTTGTACATGTGAGTTTCAGCAGGAGGTGCTTTGCTTGGTAACCAGTGCTCACTGAAGCTCCTCATTTGGTCCAGACCTCCATCTGACCAGCCCCAGAAGCTGGAGTGAGATGTGGGTTTGAACTGGAGGAGTTTGTGTGGTCTTAAAGATACACCCGGGTTTGGTTTCCTGTGCAGATCATATCTGACCCGTTTAAACTCACACTCTTAAAAATAAGAAGCGTCAAGCCTACAGTCAGTTTGAGCTGGTGAATGAACTTTTCAGCCACTACGAGTTTTTTTTAGATAAAATGAGCTTAATAACCGTCAACGTGAACACATATTTGTAGCTGATTGTCTGTAGAAAAGGTGAAGTTGGTCTGTTTTGTTAATTACGCTGATCCAGTTAGCTAAGATAATTAGTTTGGGCCTATATGGACTATAGTTCATATAAATAGTTATAAATAGTTATACAGGCCATTAAAAGTGTTTTTAATAGATAGAATACTGTTTCATGACAGACTAAGGCTGGCCCCCCAGCTAGCACAGCCTACTAGTTAACTGGCTAATCTAATCTAGATAATTAGTTTGTGTCTACGGACCTTCGACTTCGGAAAACTAGCAGAGTTACTCGTATCACAAACAGAATAGCTTTATGAGTGATAGAAATGTTTCTAAGTAATACAAAAACAGGAAATGGCTGAATTAAGCTGGCTGGCCCGATAACTAACTAATTCGATAACTAACTAATTACATAACTAACTCGCTAACCATCACCACCACCACAGTAAACATCATCATCAACACCACTGTAAACACCATCACCACCACTGTAAACATCACCACCACCACCACAGTAAACATCATCAACACCACTGTAAACACCATCACCACCACTGTAAACATCACCACCACCACCACAGTAAACATCATCAACACCACTGTAAACACCATCACCACCACTGTAAACATCACCACCACCACTGTAAACACCACCACCACCACTGTAAACATCACCACCACCACTGTAAACACCACCACCACCACTGTAAACACCATCATCACCACCACTGTAAACACCACCACCACCACTGTAAACACCACCATCACTGTAAACACCATCACCATCACCACTGTAAACACCATCACCATCACTGTAAACACCATCACCACCACTGTAAACTGTAAACACCATCATCATCACTGTAAACACCATCACCACCACTGTAAACACCACCACCACCACTGTAAACACCATCACCATCACTGTAAACACCATCACCATCACCACTGTAAACACCATCACCACCACGGTAAACATCATCATCAACACCACTGTAAACACCATCACCACCACTGTAAACACCATCACCACCACTGTAAACACCACCATCACTGTAAACACCACCACCACTGTAAACACCACCACTGTAAACTGTAAACACCATCATCATCACTGTAAACACCATCACCACCACTGTAAACTGTAAACACCATCACCACCACTGTAAACTGTAAACACCATCATCATCACTGTAAACACCATCACCATCACTGTAAACACCATCACCACCACTGTAAACACCATCACCATCACTGTAAACACCATCACCACCACTGTAAACTGTAAACACCATCATCATCACTGTAAACACCATCACCACCACTGTAAACACCACCACCACCACTGTAAACACCATCACCATCACTGTAAACACCATCACCACCACTGTAAACTGTAAACACCATCATCATCACTGTAAACACCATCACCACCACTGTAAACACCACCACCACTGTAAACACCACCACTGTAAACTGTAAACAGTGTCTCTGAACAGAACCTCTTCACTGCTGTTTTAATGCAGGTACAGTTCCAGGTGTGGTCGATGCTGCAGCTGCGTCCGGCGGAGGACGACGAGTGCGCCGCTGAGAGTTTGGAGCTGAACCGCGCCGCGGCTAACGATGACCACTTCCTGCTGGAGGAGCTGCTGTCACAGGAGCGCTACAGGAAGTGCATCAACCAGCGCAGCGGCTGGGGCGTTCCCAGCACACCTTTACGCATGGCCGCCTCCAAAGGTACCCCATCCCGCCCTCCCACCCATCGACCCGACACCCCCTACCGCCCTCCCATCCATCGACCCCACACCCCAATACCACCCTTCCACCCATCGACCCGACACCATCTCCCGCCCTCCCACCCATCGACCCGACACCCCAATCTAGCCCTCCCAGCCATCGACCCGACACCACATCCCACCCATCGACCCGACACCCCCTCCCGCCCTCCCTCCCATCGACCCGACCCACATCTCTCCCACCCTTCGACCCGACACCCCCCCCGCCCTCCCACCCTTCGACCCGACACCCCATCCCGCCCTCCCACCCTTCGACCCGACACCCCCATCCCGCCCTCCCACCCTTCGACCCGACACCCCATCCCGCCCCTCCCACCCTTCGACCCGACACCCCATCCCGCCCTCCCACCCTTCGACCCGACACCCCATCCCGCCCTCCCACCCTTCGACCCGACACCCCATCCCGCCCTCCCACCCTTCGACCCGACACCCCATCCCGCCCTCCCACCCTACAACCCAACACCCAACAACACTCCCACCCCCCCGTCCTTCGACCAAACACCCCTTACTACCCAACACCCCTCTCGCAAAGCAGCCCTACACCCAACAAACGTCTCACTCACCTGCCCATCCTTTGACCCAACAATCATCCCACCCTATGACGCAACAACCCAGTAACCCTCCCACTCTACAGCCCAACACACCTCCTGCCCAACAACCCTCTTGCCCTCCCACCCTCTGACCTAATAAACCTCTCCACCCTCCTACCCTTTGACCCAACAACTCTACAACCCTCCCGTCCTCCCACATTCCAACCAAACAACCCAACAACCCTTACGCCTTCCCACCCTACACCCCTCCTGCCCAACACCCCTCCTGCCCAACACCCCTCCTGCCCTTGCCGAAGCTGATGGAGTGAGTGAACTGTGTTTGTAGGTCACCTGCGGTGTCTGCAGCTGCTGCTGGCTCACGGCGCCGAGGTGGACAGCGTAGACGTGAAGGCCCAGACGCCGCTCTTCTCCGCCGTGTGTGGACGCTACCTCGGCTGTGTTCTGGCCCTGCTCCGCGCCGGCGCCGACCCCAACGGAAACCTCCGGAACAGCAGCTCCCCTGTGCTGACGGCCGCCCGCGAGGGGGACGCCGAAATCCTCCGCCAGCTCCTGCGGCACGGCGCCGAGGTCAACGCCAGGTCGAAGGTCACGCTGTGGACGTCCGGCGTGGCCGTGTGCAGCGGGCCGCTCTACCTGGCGGCCGTCTACGGTCACCTGGACTGTTTCAGGATCCTCCTGCTGTACGGGGCCGACCCCAACTACAACTGGCCCGAGGACAAAGCGTCCGGCCGGCCGGCGCCGGCGAGGAAGACGGTGCTGGAGATGTGTCTCCGTCACGGCTGCAGCGTGGACTTCGTCAGGCTGCTCATCGAGTTCGGAGCCAACGTCTACCTACCAACACTCATCATAGAGAAGAGCACCAAACAGAACGAAGCTCTGGAGCTACTGCTGAGAGAGAGAGGTGAGCAGAGAGAGAGAGAGAGAGAGAGAGAGAGAGAGGGAGAGAGAGGAAGAGAGAGAATGGTGGAGAAAGGTGAGGATAGAGAGAACAGAAAGAAAAGATAAAAGGCTGCATGTATTGTTATTGAATAGTTATAATAAACCATGCTTCCCATCTAACTTCTCTTTCTCTTTCCCTCACTCTCTCTTTCCCTCACTCTCTCTTACTCCCCCCTCTCTCTCTCTTTCTCTCTTTTCCCTCACTCTCTTTTTCTTACCTCTCTCTCTCTCCTCACCTCCCTCTGTCTCTCTCCTCACCTCCCTCTCTCTCTCTGTCTCTCTTTCTATCTCCTCACCCCTCTCTCTCTCTCTCTCTCTCTCTCTCTCTCTCTCTCTCTCTCTCTCTCTCTCTCTCTCTCTCTCTCTCAGGCTGTCCCAGGTCGTTGGTGTCTCAGTGCCGGCTGGTGATCCGTAAACACCTGAAGCAGGTGAACAGGATTCAGGCTATAGACTCTCTGGACGTGCCTCCCAGACTCTTAAACTATCTCAAACACAAGCCTATGAACTGCAGCCCCTCGCTCTGAGACCACCTCACGCTCGGCTGTGCCTTCAGACCCCAGACCAACAGTAGAGAGAGAGAGAGAGAGAGAGAGAGAGATGTAAATAAACAGTACAGACTGGAACACTGACCCGTCCATGTGTACATCCGTTTACAAGCTGGAGTCTGACTGGAGTGCGATCACTGAAAGGGGAACTCCACCAGTTTTTTCAAAATTTACTCCATAATTCAGTGTTTAAGGTGCAAACAGAGTGATTCCGAGTGGGTTTCGGTGGACGTCTGGTTCCATTCTCCAACTAGAACGCACCAAACCTCTCGGAATGGCTTTTTTAAACCCTTTAATGAAGCAAAAATTTTGAAAAATCTGTTGTCCTCCCCTTTATCGCACAACAGAACGTGTGTATGTGTAGATGTGAGACTATATTGGAAAATAAAACCTCTGTTTTTATATATTTTGGTGGTGATTTTATTATTGTTATTATTCATCTTAATTAATCTCAAAGATAGCATTAATAGAATTAATATAATATTATTAATTAATATAAAAACATTACTGTGTCTGTATGTCTTGTTTGGACTGGATCTCAGCAGCAATAACAGTGTGATGTCACAATGTCTGGGAACTACTGGAGACTATGTGAAGGATGCATGACCATTAAAGGAGCCATGTGTAAGAGGTCGCAACATGTCCAACATGTCTAATTTGTACTCCAAACTGTAGGGGGCGACATATGATGGTGTTCACCCAAACAAGCAAATGCACCGTCTCTTCTCCTCCCTCTTCACTCCCTACCCATCTGGAAGACCAAGAGCATCTACAGCGGTGGAAGGAGAACCAGTGTTAACTCTTGCACTGCTTCTGTGTTTGCATATAGCACCTTTAATCTGATAAGACGGTGGTGTAGTGGTTAGTACGGTGGTGTAGTGGTTAGTACGGTGGTGTAGTGATTAGTACGGTGGTGTAGTGGTTAGTATGGTGGTGTAGTGGTCAGTACAGTGGTGTAGTGGTTAGTATGGTGGTGTAGTAGTTAGTATGGTGGTGTAGTGGTTAGTATGGTGGTGTAGTGGTTAGTGTGGTGTTGTAGTGGTTAGTATGGTGATGTAGTGGTTAGTATGGTGGTGTAGTGGTTAGTATGGTGGTGTAGTGGTTAGTGTGGTGGTGTAGTAGTTAGTATGGTGGTGTAGTGGTTAGTATGGTGGTGTAGTGGTTAGTATGGTGGTGTAGTGGTTAGTATGGTGGTGTAGTGGTTAGTGTGGTGGTGTAGTAGTTAGTATGGTGGTGTAGTGGTTAGTACGGTGGTGTAGTGGTTAGTACGGTGGTGTAGTGATTAGTACGGTGGTGTAGTGGTTAGTATGGTGGTGTAGTGGTCAGTACAGTGGTGTAGTGGTTAGTATGGTGGTGTAGTGGTTAGTATGGTGGTGTGGTTAGTATGGTGGTGTAGTGGTTAGTAGAGTTGTGTAGTGGTTAGTACGGTGGTGTAGTGATTAGTAAGGTGGTGTAGTGGTTAGTATCGTGGTGTAGTGGTTAGTATCGTGGTGTAGTGGTTAGTAGGGTTGTGTAGTGGTTAGTACGGTGGTGTAGTGGTTAGTACGGTGGTGTAGTGGTTAGTACGGTGGTGTAGTGGTTAGTACGGTGGTGTAGTGGTTAGTATGGTGGTGTAGTGGTTAGTAGAGTTGTGTAGTGGTTAGTACGGTGGTGTAGTGATTAGTAAGGTGGTGTAGTGGTTAGTACGGTGGTGTAGTGGTTAGTACGGTGGTGTAGTGGTTAGTATGGTGGTGTAGTGGTTAGTAGAGTTGTGTAGTGGTTAGTATGGTGGTGTAGTGGTTAGTATGGTGGTGTAGTGGTTAGTATGGTGGTGTAGTGGTTAGTATCGTGGTGTAGTGGTTAGTAGGGTTGTGTAGTGGTTAATACGGTGGTGTAGTGGTTAGTACGGTGGTGTAGTGGTTAGTGTGGTGTAGTGGTTAGTAGAGTTGTGTAGTGGTTAGTACGGTGGTGTAGTGGTTAGTATGGTGGTGCAGTGGTTAGTACGGTGGTGTAGTGGTTAGTACGGTGGTGTAGTGGTTAGTAGGGTTGTGTAGTGGTTAGTAGGGTTGTGTAGTGGTTAGTACGGTGGTGTAGTGGTTAGTACGGTGGTGTAGTGGTTAGTACGGTGGTGTAGTGATTAGTGCGGTGGTGTAGTGGTTAGTACGGTGGTGTAGTGGTTAGTACGGTGGTGTAGTGGTCAGTATGGTGGTGTAGTGATCAGTACGGTGGTGTAGTGGTTAGTACGCTGGTGTAGTGGTTAGTACGGTGGTGTAGTGATCAGTACGGTGGTGCAGTGGTTAGTACGGTGGTGTAGTGATCGGTACGGTGGTGTAGTGGATAGTATGGTGGTGTAGTGATCAGTACGGTGGTGTAGTGGTTAGTACGGTGGTGTAGTGATCAGTACGGTGGTGTAGTGGTAGTATGGTGGTGTAGTGGTTAGTACGGTGGTGTAGTGGTTAGTACGGTGGTGTAGTGATCAGTACGGTGGTGTAGTGGTTAGTACGGTGGTGTAGTGATCAGTACTGTGGTGTAGTGGTTAGTAAGGTGGTGTAGTGGTTAGTATGGTGGTGTAGTGGTCAGTACGGTGGTGTAGTGGTCAGTACGGTGGTGTAGTGGTTAGTATGGTGGTGTAGTGGTCAGTATGGTGGTGTAGTGGTCAGTATGGTGGTGTAGTGGTCAGTACGGTGGTGTAGTGGTCAGTATGGTGGTGTAGTGGTTAGTACGGTGGTGTAGTGATCAGTACGGTGGTGTAGTGGTTAGTACGGTGGTGTAGTGGTTAGTACGGTGGTGTAGTGGTCAGTACGGTGGTGTAGTGGTTAGTATGGTGGTGTAGTGATCAGTACGGTGGTGTAGTGCTTAGTATGGTGGTGTAGTGATCAGTACTGTGGTGTAGTGGTAGTACGGTGGTGTAGTGGTTAGTATGGTGGTGTAGTGATCAGTACGGTGGTGTAGTGGTTAGTATGGTGGTGTAGTAATCAGTATGGTGGTGTAGTGGTTAGTACGGTGGTGTAGTGATAAATACGGTGGTGTAGTGATCAGTACGGTGGTGTAGTGGTTAGTACGGTGGTGTAGTGATCAGTACGGTGGTGTAGTGGTTAGTACGGTGGTGTAGTGATTAGTATGGTGGTGTAGTGGTTAGTACGGTGGTGTAGTGGTTAGTAGGGTTGTGTAGTGGTTAGTATCGTGGTGTAGTGGTTAGTATCGTGGTGTAGTGGTCAGTAGGGTTGTGTAGTGGTTAGTACGGTGGTGTAGTGATTAGTACGGTGGTGTAGTGGTTAGTACGGTGGTGTAGTGGTTAGTACGGTGGTGTAGTGGTTAGTACGGTGGTGTAGTGGTTAGTATGGTGGTGTAGTGGTTAGTAGAGTTGTGTAGTGGTTAGTACGGTGGTGTAGTGGTTAGTATGGTGGTGTAGTGGTTAGTATCGTGGTGTAGTGGTTAGTAGGGTTGTGTAGTGGTTAGTACGGTGGTGTAGTGGTTAGTACGGTGGTGTAGTGGTTAGTGTGGTGTAGTGGTTAGTAGAGTTGTGTAGTGGTTAGTACGGTGGTGTAGTGGTTAGTATGGTGGTGCAGTGGTTAGTACGGTGGTGTAGTGGTTAGTACGGTGGTGTAGTGGTTAGTAGGGTTGTGTAGTGGTTAGTAGGGTTGTGTAGTGGTTAGTACGGTGGTGTAGTGGTTAGTACGGTGGTGTAGTGGTTAGTACGGTGGTGTAGTGATTAGTGCGGTGGTGTAGTGGTTAGTACAGTGGTGTAGTGGTTAGTACGGTGGTGTAGTGGTTAGTACGGTGGTGTAGTGGTCAGTATGGTGGTGTAGTGATCAGTACGGTGGTGTAGTGGTTAGTACGCTGGTGTAGTGGTTAGTACGGTGGTGTAGTGATCAGTACGGTGGTGCAGTGGTTAGTACTGTGGTGTAGTGATCGGTACGGTGGTGTAGTGGATAGTATGGTGGTGTAGTGGTTAGTACGGTGGTGTAGTGATCAGTACGGTGGTGTAGTGGTTAGTATGGTGGTGTAGTGGTCAGTACGGTGGTGTAGTGGTTAGTATGGTGGTGTAGTGATAAGTACGGTGGTGTAGTGATAAGTATGGTGGTGTAGTGGTTAGTATGGTGGTGTAGTGATCAGTACGGTGGTGTAGTGGTTAGTACGGTGGTGTAGTGATCAGTATGGTGGTGTAGTGGTAGTATGGTGGTGTAGTGGTTAGTACGGTGGTGTAGTGGTTAGTACGGTGGTGTAGTGATCAGTACGGTGGTGTAGTGGTTAGTACGGTAGTGTAGTGATCAGTACTGTGGTGTAGTGGTTAGTAAGGTGGTGTAGTGGTTAGTATGGTGGTGTAGTGGTCAGTACGGTGGTGTAGTGGTCAGTACGGTGGTGTAGTGGTTAGTATGGTGGTGTAGTGGTCAGTATGGTGGTGTAGTGGTCAGTATGGTGGTGTAGTGGTTAGTATGGTGGTGTAGTGGTCAGTACGGTGGTGTACTGGTTAGTACGGTGGTGTAGTGGTCAGTACGGTGGTGTAGTGGTCAGTATGGTGGTGTAGTGGTTAGTACGGTGGTGTAGTGATAAGTACGGTGGTGTAGTGGTCAGTACGGTGGTGTACTGGTTAGTACGGTGGTGTAGTGATCAGTACGGTGGTGTAGTGGTTAGTACGGTGGTGTAGTGGTTAGTATGGTGGTGTAGTGGTTAGTACGGTGGTGTAGTGATCAGCACGGTGGTGTCGTGGTCAGTATGGTGGAGTAGTGGTTAGTATGGTGGTGTAGTGGTCAGTATGGTGGTGTAGTGATCAGTACAGTGGTGTAGTGGTTAGTATGGTGGTGTAGTGATCAGTACGGTGGTGTAGTGGTCAGTACGGTGGTGTACTGGTTAGTACGGTGGTGTAGTGGTCAGTACGGTGGTGTAGTGGTCAGTATGGTGGTGTAGTGGTTAGTACGGTGGTGTAGTGATAAGTACGGTGGTGTAGTGGTCAGTACGGTGGTGTACTGGTTAGTACGGTGGTGTAGTGATCAGTACGGTGGTGTAGTGGTTAGTACGGTGGTGTAGTGGTCAGTACGTTGTTGTAGTGGTTAGTATGGTGGTGTAGTGGTTAGTACGGTGGTGTAGTGATCAGCACGGTGGTGTCGTGGTCAGTATGGTGGAGTAGTGGTTAGTATGGTGGTGTAGTGGTCAGTATGGTGGTGTAGTGATCAGTACAGTGGTGTAGTGGTTAGTATGGTGGTGTAGTGATCAGTACGGTGGTGTAGTGGTTAGTACGGTGGTGTAGTGGTTAGTACGGTGGTGTAGTGGTCAGTATGGTGGTGTAGTGGTTAGTACGGTGGTGTAGTGATAAATACGGTGGTGTAGTGGTAGTACGGTGGTGTAGTGGTTAGTATGGTGGTGTAGTGATCAGTACGGTGGTGTAGTGGTTAGTATGGTGGTGTAGTAATCAGTATGGTGGTGTAGTGGTTAGTACGGTGGTGTAGTGATAAATACGGTGGTGTAGTGATTAGTACGGTGGTGTAGTGGTTAGTACGGTGGTGTAGTGATCAGTACGGTGGTGTAGTGGTTAGTACGGTGGTGTAGTGATCAGTACGGTGGTGTAGTGATCAGTACGGTGGTGTAGTGGTTAGTACGGTGGTGTAGTGATCAGTACGGTGGTGTAGTGGTTAGTACGGTGGTGTAGTGATAAGTACGGTGGTGTAGTGGTCAGTACGGTGGTGTAGTGGTTAGTACGGTGGTGTAGTGATAAGTACGGTGGTGTAGTGGTCAGTACGGTGGTGTAGTGGTTAGTATGGTGGTGTAGTGGTTAGTACGGTGGTGTAGTGGTTAGTATGGTGGTGTAGTGGTCAGTACGGTGGTGTAGTGGTTAGTACAGTGGTGTAGTGATCAGTACGGTGGTGTAGTGGTCAGTACAGTGGTGTAGTGGTTAGTACGGTGGTGTATTGGTTAGTACGGTGGTGTAGTGATCAGTACTGTGGTGTAGTGGTTAGTATGGTGGTGTAGTGATCAGTACGGTGGTGTAGTGGTTAGTACGGTGGTGTAGTGGTCAGTACGGTGGTGTAGTGATCAGTATGGTGGTGTAGTGGTTAGTACGGTGGTGTAGTGGTTAGTACGGTGGTGTAGTGGTTAGTACGGTGGTGTAGTGATCAGTATGGTGGTGTAGTGGTTAGTACGGTGGTGTAGTGATCAGTATGGTGGTGTAGTGGTTAGTACGGTGGTGTAGTGGTTAGTACGGTGGTGTAGTGGTCAGTACGGTGGTGTAGTGATCAGTACGGTGGTTCTTTAACCCAGTAATGCTCCTTAGTCGGAGCAGGTGTTTTGGGAGCTGAGAAAACCCTAACAAGTGCAGCACGGAGCTGAGAAACACAACGAACAAACCAGGCAGGTGTGTAGAACTACATTTCCCGTGATGCACTTCAGCCAGTCCGCCCGAACAAAGTGGCTCGAGACGGCGACGCTTTTTCCCCCCTCAGCGCTGCACGGCTTGATGCTAACCGGCTAACAGCCCTCACAGAACAGGAATGGGAGAGTGAAGTAAGTCCGTTTCGCGTTACTTTCACTCTTTTGTCCAAATTTTACCTCAGAAATTCCCGCGTTTTGGTGGCGTTTAAATCCGTTAATACTGACCGTGGCTAGCGTTAGCTGCTAAGGTGCTAACGCACCAGGGATTGTTTTTAGCTTGTTCTTCGTAGCGGTTCTCCGCTGTCTCGTACATTTGGGGTGTATTTATGTTTTGGACGTGTCTTAAATCCAGCGGGGGTGTCGTTTAGACTATATTCTCCTAAATGTTTTTATAATATGTTTAGTTTTTATGGGCCTGATTGTCCTGTCAGATTAGCTTTCACTACTAACTTCATCCTCTGGTATATAAACCCTGTGGATAATTTGGAGCTTTGCACCAACACAAGGTTTGTTATGTCTCGTGTGGTGTGTTTATGTGACTGTAGGACTGCATGTGTGAGTTAACCGTATTTATCTGGACAGTGCAGGTTGATGAACAATCTGTTGACTCTCCACTTCAGACCCCAAGAGACAATAACCCCACCAGCACCAGATTCCCAGTGCCGGCACCTCGTTTCCTCATCTGTTCCCCACCGTGTACATTTCTGAGGCTCATGTTTGGCTTTCTGGCTCTGTCTGAAAGTCAGATTTCCCTATAATCCAGTGTGAAATCAGGATTAAAGACGCTGGGGCTTCTCCCACCCTTAGGATGCAGCCTAATCCTCAGCATCATCATCAAACCATGCTTTCTCTTTGAGAGCCTGAGTTCATTAGAAGACCCCCCACCAGCGCTGAGAAGCAGGACTTTGAAATGTAGGCTCAGTAGTTTTGTCTCAATAGACCGTTCAGCCTTAATCTTCTTCATTGTCTTGTAGCCCGACAGAAATGAGGAGCGTGCTGATGTGGAGTTTCCCAGCGGGTGTAGTAAACGGTACTTAACTTAAAAACTTCGAGTTCTCCAGGTCCACCTTAAATGGAGCAGCAGTTACGATACGCTGCCTTAGCTCCTTGATCTTGATCGAGGTTTCTGGTTCCACCTTAAGTTATGCGTTTTTTTACGTTATACTGTTTTAGCTACTTGTTCAAGTTGTTTAGTTCCACCTTAAATGGTGCAGCAGTTACGATTCACTGCCTTAGCTTCTTGGTTGAGTGTTCCAGTTCCACGTGTGGTGCAGCAGTTAACTGCATTCAGGTAGTAACTCTCTGTGAGGCAGAGGTGGACGTCTGGTTCCATTCACCTCCACTGTGAACAGTTGTGAGTCAGTGAGAGTGATTCACGCTGAATTTCTGAATGGCTCTGTTTACATCTCGGTCATGTGATCAAGCAGAAAGATCACGAAGCGTTTCACACCATACCAGCAACTACAGTATGTAGAACCATTTGCCATTTTCACTAGTGTGTGTGTGTGTGATCACTAGTGAGTGAGTGTGTTTGTTCACTAGTGAGTGAGTGTGTGTGTTCACTAGTGAGTGTGTCCACTAGTGAGTGAGTGTATGTATGTGTGTTCACTAGTGAGTGTGTGTGTGTTTACTAGTGAGTGAGTGAGTGCGTGTTCACTAGTGAGTGAGTGAATGTGAGTGTTTACTAGTGAGTGTGTGTGTGTGTGTGTGTGTGATCACTAGTGAGTGAGTGTGTGTTTGTTCACTAGTGAGTGAGTGTTTGTGTGTCTGTGTTCACTAGTGAGTGAGTCTGTGTGTTCACTAGTGAGTGTGTTTATTCACTAGTGAGTAAGTGAGTGTGTTCACTAGTGAGTGTGTTTATTCACTAGTGAGTGAGTGAGTGTGTGTTCACTAGTGAGTGAGTGTATGTGTTTACTAGTGAGTGAGTGTGTTCACTAGTGAGTGAGTGAGCGTATGTGTGTTCACTAGTGAGTTAGTGAGTGTGTGTGTGTGATCACTAGTGAGTGAGTGAGTGTGTGTTTGTTCACTAGTGAGTGAGTGTTTGTGTGTCTGTGTTCACTAGTGAGTGAGTCTGTGTTCACTAGTGAGTGAGTCTGTGTGTTCACTAGTGAGTGTGTTTATTCACTAGTGAGTAAGTGAGTGTGTTCACTAGTGAGTGTGTTTATTCACTAGTGAGTGAGTAAGTGAGTGTGTGTTCACTAGTGAGTGAGTGTATGTTTACTAGTGAGTGAGTGTGTTCACTAGTGAGTGAGTGAGCGTATGTGTGTTCACTAGTGAGTTAGTGAGTGTGAGTTTACTAGTGAGTGAGTGTGTTTACTAGTGAGTGTGTGTGTTGGTACACTAGTGACACTAGTGTGTGTGTGTGTGTGTTAGTGTGTGTGAGTGTGTGAGACGTAAACACTAGGGGGCAGTTAAACACCCATATCCTAACACACACACACACACACACACACTAACACACTAGTGAACATAAACACTAGGGGGTCTGGGAGCTCGGAGTTGTGAGCAGCCCTATCCACAGTACTTAGGGGGCAGTTGAGGGTTTAATTAACACTGAACTGTTTAAAGAATAATCAATAATAATATTTATATGTTTATATATTAGAGCATGTAGAACCAGTTCAGACTGATGACTAAATATGGTCTTAAGTTGTTTAATGTTGTTTTAATGCTCTTATCTAGAACCCTTTAGAACAGTAACCACGCCATGTTTCTGTGGTTTACTGGTGAATGAGATCAGTCGAACATCGCTGTTCTTCCGTCCGTTTTCACTAACACATGTTCCACGTTCCCGGCGCGCCGCAAATCCAGTTAGTGCTAAACTGTTCTTCACCAGGTCGCACCAGACGAGGGGGCTTTTCATCAGTTAACGCTTAACTTGATGAGTGTGGGTGGGCTGATGTGGGCCATCGGTCTCTCTCTCTCATCCCTGCTTTAGCGGGTCTAAATGAGTCACCCGTCTCCGTAGAACCGAGTTCTGAAGCGTTTGGTGTTAATAAGATTTGCTGCCTTTTATTAAGTAGAAGTTTGATGTATGTAAAGAACCAGAGTTCCAGACTTCAGTCCCCGGTCCGTATGTGGAAGGGAAGCTTCTGTTTCGCCAAAATGTAACGCGTACAGCAGCTTAGTCCCGTCAGCCAATCAGAACAGAGCTAATTTACATAGCTTAGTCTTAAAGGCGTGTTGGGAAAAAACAAAGAAGTAAACGGCCTTCTTCTACATAGGGTTTGTCCTAATGCCAGTACATTAAAGAAATATCTAGAACATAACATCTCTGTTAATATATTACCTAAACTGTTAGCATTAGCTAGTGCTAAATGCCAAGAATGGCCTAGATTGTTACATCTGTGTTAATATATTACCTCAACTGTTAGTTACCTAGTGCTAAACACCAAGAACTGTCTAGAACAGTACATCTCTGTTAATGTATTACTTAGCTGTTATCATTATATAGTACTAAACACTAAGAACCATCTAGAACGTTACATCTGTTAATGTATTACTTAGCTGTTATCATTATATAGTACTAAACACTAAGAACTATCTAGAACGTTACATCTGTTAATGTTTTACTTCAGCTGTTGCTTTAGCTAGTGCTAAATGCCAAGAACTACCTATACATCTCTATGAATATAATCCTTTAGTTGTGATTCAGTGTGCAACGTCAAGAACTGTCTAGAACATCTTTGTTACTATATTACCTCAACTGTTAACATTAGGTAGTGCTAAATACCGAGTACTATCTAGAACGTCACATCTCTGTTAATATTACTTCAGCTGTTAGTTAGCTAGTGCTGAACACCAAGAACTGTCTAGAGCATTACATCTTTGTTAATATATTACCTCAACTGTTAACATTCCTTTAGTTGTTATTCAGTGCAAAACGTCAAGAGTTATCTAGAACATTACGTCTCGGGGGTGGGGGGGTTCTCGCGAGGCGCGCTGCTTTAGTCAATTTGTCGAAAATGAAAGGGTTTGTGTTTCCACCTAGCGGTTCAGATAGGAATTGCAGGGAGCTGGCCGGAGGGGGTTTCAAAGAAACGCTAGCTGGAAATACAGAAATTAGGCTCATTTGTTTAACACCGTCGATTGACTCTCGAGATCGAGCCAATCACCGATCGCATATTTTGATTAAAAATTGACCGATACCGATACATAGCCGATCGATCTTTCCATCTCTAGCTCTGGCACTTGAGAAAAATATGGCACACCTTTGCAAAAGTAGTTTTGAAGTCATGGGTAGAGCTACTCTATGGATGGGTTGGTGTTATTCTAGAGAACCTTCTGAACGACTTGTTAAACCCCATCTAGACAGCCACGAAAACTGTCTGGGTTGTCTTAGTTAACAGTCTTGCCCACAGAGGACCAGTGTGGTTGCAGGTTTTCATTCCTGTCAAACCAAACCATGCCTAATTCCACTTGTTCATACAGCTGGTCGTCTTCTACAAACACTTGATTAGTTCTGGCATGAATTCCTGCTAGGTTTCATGAAAACCTGCAGCCACAAGCCCTCTGCTGGTGACCTTTGGGGGCTAAGGTTTGATTTTCATGTTTTTCTGTGCCTAAGTGTGCTTTTTATTTTTTGCTTTTTAGGTGGGACATGGCAAAAGGTGGACTTGAAGGACACTTCGCCTGCAACCTTTCACCTGCAGCTGGGGGCAGAGCTTTTGTCATGAATACACGACTCTAGCAACAATTTTCCGAGTCGTCATGGAGGCTGTGGCAGAAAGTGAGCCGGCTGGTGCAGCCGGTGGGCAACCGTCGGATTCCATTCCCCATGATCCTCAGCAGCCCCAAACGCCACCAACGGGCAAGCTCAGAAAGACAGCCTTCAAGTTTTTTGGGGGTCGGAAGAGCATCTGTATGCTGCCAAGCTTTTTTGGAGGACGGGGTAAAGGCCAAGGAAGGGGGTCCTCCAAAACTGGTGTAAGCAAGAGCCAGACATATGACGGTGTAAGCGGAGGACGCTGGGGGGAAAGCACCCGGGGCGGTGGTGATGTGACTTCAGCGGACTTCGAGTTCCACAATCCGAGTGGCTTGAATGACTCCCAGAAAACGCAGGAAGGTTTCGGGAAGTCGCAGTCCCTGCCGCGACAAAGGAGAGGTCTCCGAGGTCTCTTTAGCAGCATCAGGAGGCACCGGAAGAACAAAAATGCTGAACTGGAAAGGAACGAGACGCTTGAAATGTCCTCGGGTGAAACAGTGCCTGGTACCCAGTCGACCGTTGGCCGTCACAGCGATGACAGCGACAGCCGTCTGGGCGAGGTGTCGGAGCCAGATGTGCCTACTGCAGTTGATGGCAGCGATTCTGCAAAGTCGCTTGCCTCTACTGCTGATGAATGTACAAAGGACGAAACGATAGTGCCTGAGGAACAAAAGAGCAAGAGAAAGATGACCGAACAAGAGGAAAAAGCAAAGAGAAGAGATGAAAGGAAGGCCGGTGATGAGGAGCAGGAAAAGGAGAGGAAGGGCAGACTGGCTACATATCGGCAGCCGTTGTCTGCAGACTCAGAGATGGCTCGCTTGGCTGAACTAAAGGCCGAGTTACCTGAGGGAGAGTTGCCTACAATGTCTGCCTCCTCTGACAATGTAAACCTGATATTTGGAGACGTGTCTTCTCTAAAGAGCTTTGATTCTTTGACTGGTTGCGGGGACATAATTGCTGACCAAGATGATGTCAGTGTTGCAGAAAGTTCAGTGTCAGGCGAGAGGGGAAGTCGCAATGCTGGCAAACGCAGCTCCTGCCTCGTTACCTATCAAGGTGGTGGAGAGGAGATGGCAACTCCGGACGAGGTGGACAGTGAGTACTTGCATAGTCTTTGGGAGTCAGATGTTGGCAATGAGGTCTGCTACCTCCCATCAGAGCAGACCGACAGTTTATCAATTACTCCTGATCAACCAATTGGTTCCTTTCATACCACTACCACCAGCAGCAGTGGCAACACCAGCACTAGCCCTTTGGGAGGGACAGAAACTGCCCTTACACCTACTGATCTTTTAACTCCACAGAGTGACCGACAAGAATCGGTACCGAACAGCGACGAGGGTTACTATGACTCCACCACTCCTGGAGCCGACGAAGAGACTAGGGAACGTCCGCAGCCAGAAAGACTTCCCCGGGACAGCTATAGCGGTGATGCCCTTTATGAACTTTTTGAGCCTGACGACCGATTGCTCAGTCCACCCCTTCCCTCAAAAGACAGTCACGGGTTCCTGGGAGCTCCCTTGCAGGGCAGCAAAGGTAAAGGAGACCTGCTGTATGCCCTGACATCTGCTGCCTTGGAAACTGGTGCCATGGAGACTGAGGAGGAACGTCTCAGTAAGATCCAGCATGCCTTGCTGTGCTGTGAGTTGCAGAATCTGCGAAGCCCATCTAAAGATAAGCTTCTGTACTACAATGATTGTTTCTACAGTGACACAACCCCACTCGAGGGTAAATGCAAAAACTCAGCTGAGGAAGGTCTCCAAAAGCATGGAACGCGACCACTGCAGGGGTCCCAGGTCATAAAGGAAACTTTGTCCCACAGTGGGCCTCAGCTCCAGCACAAACCCTTATATGGACCTACCGCTGATTCACGGTTCTCAAAGACACCCAGTTCTCAGCAAGATACTGTCTTGTATTCTGAGCAAGAACCAGGTGAAGCTTCAGATGGGAGCTCCTACCCGCCGACCAGAGACTGCAGTCAGTCCCAGGAGGAGCTGATGGTCTGTTTTTCTCAAGCGTTGGTGGACTTCACCAAAAACACCAGACTGTACCGCAATTCCACAGAAAGCCTGGATGGTTCGGAATCCAGCTCGCCATTTGGCCCAAGTTTGAGTGCTCTTCCTGCCATTGTCACTTTTGATGTGGTTGACATGGAGAACGAGGGAGAATGTGAACAGCAGACCGAGCTCGTAGAGGAAGAGGAGGAGTTATCTTCCCCATATGAGCCTTTTGAGGATGATGGCTGCTATCTGCAGCAGGATGCCTTTGCCGAATGTGATCAGAGAACCTTTGATGCCTACGAGCAAAGCTTGTTGTTTAGCAATGCCTGGGGCATCACAAGCCTTCCGCGTCACCTTAGCCTGGGCCGGCCCGGCCCACCTGTTCCCGCTCCGCTAGCACTTAACCGACGTAGCCGTTCTCTGGACACAGACAGTCTGGACTTTCAAACTAGCGAGCTGTACGCATCTGTAGCTTCCCATGGGCCTAAGATGGCTCCTTCCCTCCAGCGCAGGAAAAATGGTCCCGAAGCAAGGGACAGTTGCGACATGGCGTTACCACGGCATCCAGGGAAGGACAGAACAGATGGTTGGAGACACGGATGTGATTTAGATTCTCTGCGGAAAGCCAACGTCTCGTCTCAGCAGCAGAAGTTCTCCCGTGGCAGTCCATGGATGGAAACAACATCAAGCTGTACGTCGAACTGTCCACAAACAGTCAGACCCTCACACCTTCCTCTACAGGCTGCCTGTCGCAATGGCAGCTCGGCACGTATTGCAAGAGCAGGTGCTGAAGGGGATGTCATGACTGGAGGAGGCGATGCCATGTACCCTTGCAGCTACCCACCATCAGGAACGCAGTGGAAGAGTCGACCAGTTGGGATCACCCAGGGTGTACCCCACCTTCGTTCTGACCAGTTAGAGAACCCCAGAGAAATCACAGCCAAGAGTAGGAGGGCTGAAATCGAGGGGGGGTTCTCCACGGCAACACCTAAACGCACCATGTAAACAACAATCATCTTTCACATGCAAAAATTAAAACATTAGGTAGGTCTCGTCACCAAAGACACAGCTGGATGTTTACTGACCATCTTGATTTGTAGACACTTACTCCCCCCGCCCCCCTCCCTGTCTATGTTTGCTGTTATCTCCAGATAAGCTATCATATTTTAGTGACTGTTGATTTTGGTTATTTTTCTCTGCCTGTGTTTTGTCTGTTTTCTCAATATAGCTGTCATTTGTTTCTTTTTGGGTTTTTTTAATGACTAGCCATGTTTTGCATATATGTAGCAGTTGTGTCCACCATCATTGACCAGAGATAGAGCTTTTTGTTCCGTGTTTTGACAGTCGGTTTCAGATATCAAGTATCCCTTTGAACAGAATCTTTTTTTTAATATAGCCTATATGCTAGCACATTAGAACAGAGACACTGTGTTAGCATAACTTTCTGCCTCTACAGGAATACCACGTAACGTGGTGGTTTAGAGTATCGGACCTTTTCTTTAAATGGACGGTGATTGTGAGATGACGTTTTGAGTTTTGCTTATCTTCCCCCCCGAACGCTCTTCAGATATGCTGTATGTTATGCTGTTTTCATGTTTACATTTTTTACAACTATTTTCAATCATATGTTTATTTTACGTTGCGAAACATTTGTGCACTACATTAGCGAGGAAATGTGCTTGCACACGAGATACTGATCGTTGTCTGCACCGATTTTGACCTTATCGTACAAATTGGGAGTTGGGTGGATGCGACTATCCGTTAACGATAGTTACTCTGGTCACCGGTTTGAAAATTACCTGGGACAAAAACGAGACTCTGGTTAGAGGAATACAGGAACTTCCTATTCGAAACCTTGCCCCCCCGCTTATCTTTCGTATTGTCTTATTAAAGTTTTTAAAGTTTTCTTTTAACAACGTAGCAGAAGATTAAGTTGAGCCAGTGATGCTAGTACGGCATACTGTTGTGTCCCAGGCTGTACCTCTTATCAAAGACCAGAATGTTATCAGGGTTCTTCCGTCAATTTCCAAGTATCCCAGTGGATTGCCAAGATCTTGAGAAATGTAAAAAATCTTAATGACTAGAAGAATGTGTTGTCTTGCTTGTCTTCGGTTGGTAGCGTGTAAACAAAGATCCCTCTGTTCTAACTGTTGACCAATCGTCCTAGGCAGTCCTTGTAAAGATGTGATCAAATATTAGCATCGTGTTAATGTGACTATCGACGTGTAAAGAACTTATGGAGGTCAGTGTCAAGTACAGCGTACATTGTTAGCTAATTTAGACATAGTCATGATTTTGTTATCCTAGCTAACGTTAGCTGATGACGCGTTACCAGAAAAACAAGTCGGCCATCTCTCTTTATCTTGTCAATCCACAGTTGACGGGTATCTGGGTTGCTCTGGTCTTTGGTACACAACTGTACTAGCATCGCCGCCTTTACTTGCTTTTCAGCTCTGTCGGCTCTATTCCTGAATCCTCCAACCACAGTCTTGTTTTCACCCGGGAAGTTTTCGCAGTGGTGACAGGCATAACTTAAGGACACTGACAGTTGAGTCGCAGTATGACCACCAGCTAATATCCAGAGTAACCGCTGTGTACAGCATGGACAACAGCTAGACGGACTGGGAGACTCAATAAGGTCTAGATCCCTGGAGCCATGCTGACTGCAGTGCATCCATAGAGCCAACACCACCAACCAGGTGGTCCCACAGATGCTCAGTTGGGTTCAAGTTTGAGGAATTAGGGGTACAGGGTAGGACTTGGAAGTCTCGGTCAGCTCTTCCAACCAATGTGGGACATTTCTTGGTGGAAGATCCCATCAGCCCCAGAGAAGACAATCCGCATGTAGGGTGTACGTGATCTGCAAGGATGGATTCAGACCATGGTGTTCAGAGAATGCTGCCACTGTCCAGAGTAGGATAGTCCTAAAAACGTGACTCAAGTGTGTAAATCTGAAAATAATTACAAATTCCGAGTTTACGTATTGGGAGAGGATAAAGTCGGGTCGGGTGCGTCCCTACAAAACCACAGGCAACGTCCGGCAACCGGAACGTCCGAAGTTGTGTACCGGAGGTTTTGCCCAGCAGGTGGCACAAGAGATCACTTGTAGCTCAGCCAACGAGGTGCACTCGTTCATCAAAAGCTCCGCGAATGGGAAAGAGGACATCGTCTTGCTAGTGAACGTATGATGTTGTGTACGATGTAAGTAAACACCAATCACCGACCCCTCGCTAGGACCTTACCTTCGGTGGCCGACGCTGTGTTGGGCTTCTTTAACGGAGCTTTAACCCTCATAGAGTTCAGCAGGAGACAAGAGCTGTGCTAACCTTTTTGGGTAGTCACGTCAGCAAACACTGAATTAGCTTGTCCAGGGGAATTCCACCCATTTTTCGAAATCTCTGGTCATTCAGAGTTTGAGATGGTAAGAAAGTGAAATGGTTGATGGAATGGACGCAGATTTCTTTACCGTGGTGGTGGTGGTGATGGTAACCAGGCATCTCGCGCCATTGTATTTACTATTAAACCCACCAGCCAACCTACACGTGTCTTCTGAGCTTATATGGAATGTTGTTGATGGGAAACTCTGTTATAAGCTAGAATAGAATACACGTTTATTCACCTTGAATGATCTCCAGAATGGTAACCTTGCAAGAGAGGCCAAAACCCTTCTTTACTTTCAATAGAAGTCAATGGGACCAGAATTCCTTCCATTCTGGAGCACTTCTGTTGGTCCATTCGTCATTCGGCAGCCGTCGAGTTCAAAAGTAATGTGGAAAAATAAAAATGGACCAAAAAAATGGAGATGCATTGCTTGTTCTTTGGACTGGGACAACATTCATAATCGTTTATTGTAATAACTCTCAGCTTTTAGAGGCGGACGTCTGGTTCCATTCACCACCGCTCTCTGGATGACACCTACTTTCGCAGAAGTTTTGAAAAGTTGTTGGATTCAGCCCGCAGTATGGTTTCGCCATGTATTCATGTATCGGGTCAATATCTGTGATGGAAGGTCAAAGGGGTCTCGCAGAACCTATTTTCTTTTCTTCCACTGGCGCTAAATTCGACGTCCTGCACTTCCGGTGTTACCGCGAGTTGTTCTCTTTTGGTTTTGAGCGACAGAACCATTTCTTTTCCTCTTTCTGTGACGGAGTCAGTGCTGTTGGACGGGTTGGCTACGAGGCTTTTAAAAACTGTTTGTAGTGTGTTTCTTTTGTATTCTTGCTTTTGGTACAGTCCTTTTTTGTGATCGGTGATTGTTCACGCTTCTCGCTGGCGCATAGGATGAGCCAGCTGCAAAAAACAAAACAAAACAAAAGACAAAAAAAAAACCAAAACATTACAAGGAAATATTTTTGTTGTTTTTTTTTATACATAATGGATGTATATACACAGACAATGAATGTTCGACTCACAGAGCAGCCAATCGGAACACTGTCCTTACCTACACTGCCCCTCTGTACTGGAGACTCTTAACAGGGAACTCTACTAGACTCTGCGGTGGTTTACAGTGGTGGTGAAGGTAACCAGACGTCTCCATGTCTACAACACTAATCTACACGTTGTATTTACTATGAAACCCACCAGTGAAGCTACACGTGTCTTCTGAGTTTATCTGGATGTTGATGGTAAAATGTGGAAGATCTGAAAATACTAGGTTTTCTTTGGGGACTATTTGAACCTCACAGCGTCCTGCATGTATCCCTCCACCATGAATGGAGTTTAAGACTGAGATCTCTAAACTATCATAAACAGCGTCTCAGAATCAGACAGTGTATTTATAACATCTACTGTAAGAACTTTCTGTGAGGAGCTTTTAGAGGTGGACGTCTGGTTACCTTCACCACCACTGTGAACAGTTCCGATTCTAAATGGCTTAACCGTTTAATTTAACTGAAACTTTTAGAAAGTTGCTGGAGTTCCCCTTTAACACACAACACACTCGACTCTAAACTGGAAATAAACTCATCTCAAACGTGAAGAATGATGTTGTGAACTTCTTTCAGGTGCAGCCCGTATCATAGAAGACCAAGTATTTTCCTTTTAAAGCTGAAACTGAAGACACTCTATATAGTGTATCTATAGAGTAGGTGGAGCTAATAAACTGGCAAACTATGAACACTGACTGGCCACTTTATTAGAAACACCAAACTTTGGCATCTACTAACTGGCCACTTTATTAGAAACTTACTTTGGACTACGTTCAGTGAGTAGAAGTACAAGGTGGGTGTTTCTAATAAAGTGGACAGTTAATGGAAGTACATGGTGGGCCGGTTAATGGAAGCACAAGGTGGATGTTTCTGATAAAGTGGCCAGTTAGTGGAAGTACAAGGTGGATGTTTCTAATAAAGTGGCCAGTCAGTGGAAGTACAGGGTGGGTGTTTTTAATAAAGTGGCCAGTTAGTGGAAGCACAAGGTGTGTGCTTCTAATAAAGTGGCCAGTTAGTGAAAGTACAAGGTGGGTGTTTCTAATAAAATGACCAGTTAGTGGAAGTACAAGGTTGGTGTTTCTAATAAAGTGGCCAGTTAGTGGAAGTACAAGGTTGGTGTTTCTAATAAAGTGGCCAGTCAGTGGAAGTACAGGATGGGTGTTTCTAATAAAGTGGCCAGTTAGTGGAAGTACAAGGTGGGTGTTTCTAATAAAGTGGCCAGTTTGTGAAAGTACAAGGTGGGTGTTTCTAATAAAATGGCTGAACTCTCAGTATTACTCTATATAACAGTGTAGGTACAGAACCTGTGCTGTGGAGGTTCTTCTCATCTCCTTTACAGAAGCAGGTGTTTGATGGTTCCTCAGTGCAGATGGTCAGATCCTACCGTGTCCAGACGTCACAGGAGACCTGGAGATGCCGGCCGGGTCACTCTGACCGCCCCTCGTACTGGAAGATCTCACCATTTTGGTAATGAATATCTACCTTCTGTAAACGAGGCACAAAATGGTCAGGCATTGCCACGCAAGCGTTCAAGCCTGTTTCCTTGACAACCACCAACTCTGTGAGTGTACCTTCACCGGTTGCCAGTCATCTGGAGTACTCCCCCCACCACCCCGACAGAGACCCTCCACAGAAGGAGATCAGAACATTTACATACGCTCGTGAGTTTAGCAGGTAAACCTTAAATCCCATCCACACACTACCCTCTCAGGATCACTGCTGTGCTGAGGAAAGACCACCATTCATCTGATCATTGGTGGTCCTGTAGTGGGCTACAATCTGTACCTGTAAGCGTAGACACCTGTATGTATAATCTTTCTGATACAACTAGTGACTGTGTCTACAAGAGACGTGGAGCTAATAAACCAGCAAAGTGCTAACTGGCCACTTTATAAGAAACACCCACCTTGTACTTTCACTAACTGGCCACTTTATTAGAAACACCCACTTTGTACTTCCTCCAACTGGCCACTTTATAAGAAACACCCACCTTGTACTTCCACTAACTGGCCACTTTATTAGAAACACCCACTTTGTACTTCCTCTAACTGGCCACTTTATAAGAAACATCCACCTTGTACTTTCACAAACTGGCCACTTTATTAGAAACACTCACCTTGTATTTCCACTAATTGGCCACTTTATTAGAAACACCCACCTTGTGTTTCCACTAAATGGCCACTTTATTAGAAACATCCACCTTGTAATTCCATTAACTGGCCACTTTATTAGAAACAATGGACAGACTAATTTGGTGTAGATGTTCAGTAAGGTCTAATAGACCGGCTAATTTGGTGGAGATGTTCAGTAAGGTCTGATGGACTGGGTAATTTGGTGGAGATGTTCAGTAAGGTCTAATGGACTGGCTAATTTGGTGGAGATGTTCAGTAAGGTTTGATGGACTGGCTAATTTGTTGGAGATGTTCAGTAAGGTCTGATGGACTGGTTAATTTGGTGGAGATGTTCAGTAAGGTCTGATGGACTGGCTAATTTGTTGGAGATGTTCAGTAAGGTCTGATGGACTGGTTAATTTGGTGGAGATGTTCAGTAAGGTCTGATGGACTGGCTAATTTGTTGGAGATGTTCAGTAAGGTCTGATGGACTGGCTAATTTGGTGGAGATGTTCAGTAAGGTCTGATGGACTGGCTAATTTGGTGGAGATGTTCAGTAAGGTCTGATGGACTGGTTAATTTGGTGGAGATGTTCAGTAAGGTCTGATGGACTGGTTAATTTGGTGGAGATGTTCAGTAAGGTCTGATGGACTGGCTAATTTGGTGGAGATGTTCAGTAAGGTCTAATAGACTGGCTAATTTGGTGGTGATGTTCAGAAAGGTCTAATAGACTGGCTAATTTGGTGGAGATGTTCAGTAAGGTCTGATGGACCGGCTAATTTGGTGGAGATGTTCAGTAAGGTCTGATGGGCCGGCTAATTTGGTGGAGATGTTCAGTAAGTTCTGATGGACCGGCTAATTTGGTGGAGATGTTCAGTAAGGTTTAATGGACTGGCTAATTTGGTGGAGATGTTCAGTAAGGTTTAATGGACTGGTTAATTCGGTGGAGATGTTCAGTAAGGTCTGATGGACCGGCTAATTTGGTGGAGATGTTCAGTAAGGTCTGATGGACCGGCTAATTTGGTGGAGATGTTCAGTAAGGTCTGATGGACCGGCTAATTTGGTGGAGATGTTCAGTAAGGTCTGATGGACTGGCTAATTTGGTGGAGATGTTCAGTAAGGTCTGATGGACTGGCTAATTTGGTGGAGATGTTCAGTAAGGTCTGATGGGCCGGCTAATTTGGTGGAGATGTTCAGTAAGGTCTGATGGGCCGGCTAATTTGGTGGAGATGTTCAGTAAGGTCTGATGGACTGGCTAATTTGGTGGAGATGTTCAGTAAGGTCTGATGGACTGGCTAATTTGGTGGAGATGTTCAGTAAGGTCTGATGGACTGGCTAATTTGGTGGAGATGTTCAGTAAGGTCTGATGGACTGGCTAATTTGGTGGAGATGTTCAGTAAGGTCTGATGGGCCGGCTAATTTGGTGGAGATGTTCAGTAAGGTCTGATGGACCGGCTAATTTGGTGGAGATGTTCAGTAAGGTCTGATGGACCGGCTAATTTGGTGGAGATGTTCAGTAAGGTCTGATGGACTGGCTAATTTGGTGGAGATGTTCAGTAAGGTCTGATGGACCGGCTAATTTGGTGGAGATGTTCAGTAAGGTCTGATGGGCCGGCTAATTTGGTGGAGATGTTCAGTAAGTTCTGATGGACTGGCTAATTTGGTGGAGATGTTCAGTAAGGTCTGATGGACCGGCTAATTTGGTGGAGATGTTCAGTAAGGTTTAATGGACTGGCTAATTTGGTGGAGATGTTCAGTAAGGTTTAATGGACTGGTTAATTCGGTGGAGATGTTCAGTAAGGTCTGATGGACCGGCTAATTTGGTGGAGATGTTCAGTAAGGTCTGATGGACCGGCTAATTTGGTGGAGATGTTCAGTAAGGTCGGATGGACCGGCTAATTTGGTGGAGATGTTCAGTAAGGTCTGATGGACTGGCTAATTTGGTGGAGATGTTCAGTAAGGTCTGATGGACTGGCTAATTTGGTGGAGATGTTCAGTAAGGTCTGATGGACTGGCTAATTTGGTTTCCTGGTTGCAGACAGAGCTAAATGACCTGCAGTGCTATGAGAAGTGGCTTTAATCAACTGCTGAACGTCTGATTAAATTTTCTCTGAGTTTGACTGGCCATCCTGCAGTTCAGTAAAGAGAGTCAGGACGCCCTCTGCTGGCCTCAAGTATTACTGCACGCACTGTCCAAGTCTTTGTGATCATCCCCACTACAGGGTGGCTGATCTGAGACCAGTTATTTTCACATTTAATACAATAAAAAAAATCCCAATCTAGTCTGATCTTTGATGTAGATCATAACAGTCAAATCTAGTTTAATTTCTAATATATAATAACACAGTCTAATCTGTTTATATATATATATATATATATATATATATATATATATATATATATATATATATATATATATATATATATATATATATATATATATATATAATGAATAGTTTTGCAGCTTAATTTCTATATATTATCTGTTTAATCCATGCCAGAGATCAAACTAGATTAGACTGTGTTATAATCTATATTAGCGATCTAACTAGATTAGAATACTATAATCTATATTCGAGATCAGACTAGATTAAATTGTTGTAATCTATATCAGAGATCAGACTAGATTACACTCTGCTATATTCTATATCAGAGATCAATCTAGATTAGACTGTTACAATCTATATTAGAGAATAAACTAGATTAGACTGTGTTATAATCTATATTAGAGATTAAACTAGATTAGAATGTGTTATAATCTATATTAGAGATCAAACTAGATTAGACTGCTATAATCTACATCAGATGTCAGACTTGATTAGATTGTTATAATCTATATCAGAGATCATATTAATTTAGAGTGTACTATAGTCTATACCTGAGATTAGACTGTTGTAATCTATTTAAGAGATCAAACTAGATTACACTTAGAATCTATATCAGAAATCAGATGACCTTTCTGTTATAATTTATGTTATATTATATTAGACTGTTATGATCTATATCAGAGATCACACTAGATTAGACTGTTATGATCTATATCAGATATCAGACTAGATTAGACTGTTATAAACTATATCAGAGAGCATAGTAATTTAGAGTCCACTATAATCTATATAAGAGATCAAACTAGATTACACTTAGAACTTATATCTGAAATCAAATGACATTATTTTCTGAATAACTTATATCAGATCAGACTAGATTAGACATTTAAAATCTATATCATAGTTTAGGATAGATTAGACAGTTATAATATATATCAGAAATCAAACTAGATTACACTCTATCTCTATATCTATATAGTCTATATCAGCGATCAGACTAGATTAGTCTGCATCAGACTTTATCAGATCAGACTATATCACAGGTCAGATTAGATTAGACTTTGCTATAATCTATATCAGACCTTTATGTAATCTCAGATTACAGAGTCCATGCAATTTATAAATTATAACAATCTAATCTAGTCTGATCTCTGATATAGATCATAAGAGTACAATCTAATCTGATCTCTGATATGTTATAACAATCTAATCTAGTTGGATCTTTGATATAGATCATAAGAGTCCAATATAATTTGATCTCTGATATGTTATGAGAGTCTAATCTAGTCTGATCTTCGATATAGACTATAACAGTCTAATCTATTCTGATCTTTGATATAGACTATAACAGTCTAATCTAGTCTGATCTCTGATATAGATCATAAGAGTTCAATCAAATTTTATCTGTGATATGTTATAACGGTCTAATTTAGTTTGATCTTCGATTATAGACTATAACAGTCTAATCAAGTCTGATCTTCAATTATAGACTATAACAGTCTAATCTAGTCTGATCTCTGATATAGATCATAAGAGTCCAATCTAATTTGATCTCTGATATGTTATAACAGTCTAATGTAGGCAGATCTTTGATATAGATCATAAGAGTCCAATCTAATTAGATCTCTGATATGTTATGAGAGTCTAATCTAGTCTGATCTTTGATATAGACTATAACAGTCTAATCCAGTCTGATCTTTGATGTAGACTATAACAGTCTAATCTATCCTGATCTCTGATATAGACTATAACAGTCTAATCTAGTCTGATTTCTGATATAGATCATAAGAGTTCAATCTAATTTGATCTCTGATATGTTATAACAGTCTAATCTAGTCAGATCTTTGATATAGACTATAACAGTCTAATCCAGTCAGATCTTTGATATAGAATATAACAGTCTAATCTAGTCTGATCTCTGATATAGGCTATAACAGTCTGATCTAGTCTGATCTCTGATACAGATTATCTGTGAAGTCAGCTAAAGATTATAAATAGACTTGCTGAGCTGTGTGTGTTTGTGTGTATATAAGATGTGGAAAGGTTAGAGGAGAGGAGATGCTGAGGGGCAGACGAGAGCGCAAACCACTAAAGAGAGTCAAAGCAGTGAGTGTGTGTGTGTGTGTGAGTGTGTGTGTGTGTGTGAGTGTGTGTGTGTGTGAGTGTGTGTGTGTGAGTGTGTCAGAGTGCTGAGTTGTTCCTGTGTGCAAGAGAGCTGTTATATAATCTCTTTCTCTTTTAACTCGGTTCCATTCAAAGAAGCTCTATTGGACTGTATACACTTACAGTGTTGCCAAAGCATTTAAATGTATATACACCTCTACAATAATCAGACAGTATGTATACAGTAGAGCTATTAGACGCTAGGCCTCCAGTTTGGGCCTCACTCGCTTTGGTCACTCAAGTATGTATCACTTCATGACCACAGGTGTATAAAACCAGCTCCTAGTCCTGCAGACTGCTTCTACACACATTAGTAAAGAGTGAACTCCAGCGTGGTACCGTGATAGGACGTCACCTGTGGAACAAGTCCAGTGGTGAAGTTTCCTCACTACTAAATATTCCACAGTGGACTGTCAGTGGTGTTAGAACAAAGTGGAAGTGATTGAGAACGACAGCAACTCTGACACCAAGTGGTAGAACATGTACAATGACAGAGCGGGTCAGCGGATGCTGAGGAGCATAGTGCACAGAGGTCACCAACTTTCTACAGAGTCCATCACTACAGAGCTCCAAACTTCATGTGGTCTTCAGATCAGCTCAAGAACAGAGCGTAGAGAGCTTCATGGAATGGGTCTCCATGGCCGAGCAGCTGCATCCAAGCCTTACATCACCAAGAACAATGCAGAGTGGAGTAAAGCACGCCGCCACTGGACTCTAGAGCAGTGGAGACGTGTTCTTTGGAGTGACCAATCTGATGGACAAGTCTGGGTTTGGCGGTTGCCAGGAGAACGGGACTTGTCTGACTGCATTGTGCCGAGTGTAAAGTTTGGCGGAGGGGGGATTATGGTGTGGGGTTGTTTTTCAGAATTTGGGCTCGGACCCTCTGTTCTAGTGGAAGGAACTCTTAATGCTTCAGCAGACCAAGAGACTCTGGACTTTGGGGAGTTTGGGGGACGGCCCCTACCTGTTCCAACATGACTGCCCACCAGTGCACAGAGCAGCTCAACTAGTGTGTGTGTGTATGTGTATTTACTGGTGTGTATGTATGTAGGTGATTCACTGCCCCCAAGTGTGTGTTTACTTGTGTGTGTGTATGTGGGTATTTCACTGCCCCCTAGTGTGTGTTCACTAGTGTGGATGTATGTGGATGTATGTGGATGTTTCACTGCCCCCTAGTGTGTGTGTTCACTAGTGTGTATATATGTGGGTGTTTTACTGCCTCCTAGTGTGTGTTCACTTGTGTGTGTGTATTCACTAGTATGTGTGTATGTGGGTGTTTCACTGCCCCTAGTGTGTGTGTTCACTAGTATGTGTGTATGTGGGTGTTTCACTGTCCCCTAGTGTGTGTGTTCACTAGTGTGTATGTATGTGAGGGTTTCACTGCCCCCTAGTTTGTGTATTCAATAGTATGTGTGTATGTGGGTGTTTCACTGCCCCCTAGTGTGTGTGTTCACTAGTATGTATGTATGTGGGTGTTTCACTGCCCCCTAGTGTGTGTGTTCACTAGTGTGTGTGT
>CM038726.1:2509045-2519045 GCA_021613375.1 Megaleporinus macrocephalus
GGAGACAACAGTGGAGACAAGGCACTGTCCAACTGTGGAGACACAAAGACAACAGGGGAGACAAGGCATAGTAGAACAGTGGAGACAAGGAAACCACAGGGGAAACAAGGCACAGTCCAACATTGGAGACAAGGAGACAATGGTGGAGACAAGGCCCAGTCCAACTGTGGAGACATGGAGAAAACAGGGGAAACAAGGTACAAGGAGACAAGGAGACAACGGTGGAGACCAGGAGACAACAGGGGAGACAAGGCACAGTCCAACAGTGGAAACAAGGCACAGTCCAACTGTGGAGACAAGGAGACAACGGTGGAAACAAGGAGCCAACAGTGAGGACAAGGCACAGTCCAACTGTGGAGACAAGGAGAACACAAGGGAAACAAGGCACAGTCCAACTGTGGAGACAAGGAGACAACGGTGGAGACAAGGCACAGTCCAACAGTGGAGACAAGGAGACTACAGTGGTGACAAGGCAGAGTCCAACCTTGGAGACATAGACAACATGGGAAACAAGGCACAGTCCAACCTTAAACACAGGAGACAATGGCCTAGAACAACAGTGGAGACCAGGAGACAACAGGGGGGACAAGGGACAGTCCAACCCACACATAGAAAGAGCTTGATGAACTGCAGAGTATATAAACACAGGTCTTACATCGAGTGTACAGAGACATAGTGGCCCATAGTAGTAGACCTTGCACTGCCGGAGGAGAACAAGTCCACAAAGCACATGTAGGCTGGGGTTGTTTCCATGCCCCCTCAACGAGGGTACGAGGGTAAAAGAGTAAAGCTGGTCCACTGTTCCAGGGCCTGGTGCGACTGGACAGAGAAACACATGCACACACAATACAGAATAGAATATAAGACCACAGACATGTTCCTTCATTGCCCCCCAACCACATCCCCCCAGGAACATTCTGTAGAAGTTGTGTTCTCGCAGAGAGGAGGCAGCATATCACCTGAAAGCGGTGGTGTCCACGTTTATTATAAGAAACAAGGAAAAGCAAAGTCCGTCCACCTCCTTCTTCACTCCTTACCAGTCTAGAAGAAACGCTCAGCATCAAACCTCTCCAAGAGCATCTGAAGAGCATCTGAAGAGCATCTGAAGAGCTTCAGCCATCGCTGTGTTTACTGTTCTCTCATTGGCTGCTGGTTCTTAAATGATCTAACCGGGAGCAGCACCTTCACCACCACTGACCAGAGATCAGAATACACAGCACTACTTCCTCATCCTCACATACTGGATTCTTCAGATACAATGTGGTACTACACTGACTCACTATCACCTCTTCAGGTACAAAGTGGTACTACAGTGACTCACTATCACCTTTTCAGGTACAAAGTGGTACTGCAGTGACTCACTATCACCTCTTCAGGTACAAAGTGGTACTACAGTGACTCACTATCACCTTTTCAGGTACAAAGTGGTACTGCAGTGACTCACTGTTACCTTTGGACACTTTTCAGGTACAAAGTGATACTACAGTGACTCACTATGACCTCTTCAGGTACAAAGTGGTACTACAGTGACTCACTATGACCTCTTCAGGTACAAAGTGGTACTGCAGTGACTCACTGTCACCTCTTCAGGTACAAAGTGGTACTGCAGTGACTCACTGTCACCTTTGGACACTCTTCAGGTACACAGTGGTAATTCAAACATGTGTTGAACCATCATGTTTCTCTGAGGAAGCTCCAGCTAGTCTTCACCTTCCCAGCTTGGTGGCAACAGAGTAGCGAGCTAACAGAAGGAAATGGAAATGAATTCTGACCTATATGAGAGAATTAAAGATAAATAACGACAGGATTTAAATTGTGTTTTGGATATTCAGAGCCAAACAGAAACATAACCATGCAAACATCCTTCCTTCCCCCCCCCTCTCTCTCTCTCTCTCTCTCTCTCTCTCTCTCTCTGTTATACGTATCTTACAGGCTGAAGCAGGACTGATTCTTATCATTTCAATCTATGTCGATTAGTCACACGCCCAGGCATAAGCCATGTATATTATTGGATGTAAAGTGTAACATTAGGAGCCTGAGGCATCCAAACGCTGTTTATATGTATTACTGTACATAATTCATAATCCCTGTACATAATTTATTCCTTTGCATATTAGCGTCTCCTCTCCTTGATGGAATATCTCCTAAAGTAGAACAGTGTTTTTTGGTTTGGGGGTGGGGGGGGGTCGGAGGGTGGGGGGGGGGGGGTAGTTGTCGTTATTGTCCACACAGTGCCGTTACCCATTTTCCAGGAGGTGTTTTTGAGGAGATTAGATAGGAGATAATTCACTGGCACCATGAAGGAGAAAGGAATGAAAAACTGATTAAAAGATACAGAGAACATGTTACTCTA
This sequence comes from Megaleporinus macrocephalus, assembly GCA_021613375.1. Taxonomy (NCBI): domain Eukaryota; kingdom Metazoa; phylum Chordata; class Actinopteri; order Characiformes; family Anostomidae; genus Megaleporinus; species Megaleporinus macrocephalus. Next base: position 2,511,399 of record CM038726.1, read on the forward strand.
CATGTCAACAACCTGGAAGACCTGCTAGACCCAGACCCCATCAGATAAACCGCTTCCATCTTATCAAGTGTTCGAGAAGCTCCTCAACCACATTCTACACAATATCCACTATAATATACTATACTATACCAATCACATTATACACTATACCCACTACACTATACTATACCAACCACATTATACACTATACCCACTACACTATACCAACCACATTATACACTATACCCACTACACTATACTATACCAACCACATTATACACTAAACCCACTACACTATACTATACCAACCACATTATACACTATACCCACTACACTCTACTATACCAACCACATTATACACTATACCCACTACACTGTACTATACCAACCACATTATACACCATACCTACTACACTATACTATACCAACCACATAATACACTATACACACTACACTATACTATACCAACCACATTATACACTATACCCACTACACTATACTATACCAACCACATTATACACTATACCCACTACACTATACCAACCACATTATACACTATACTCACTACACTATACCAACCACATTACACACTATACCCACTACACTATACTATACCAACCACATTATACACTATACCCACTACACTATACCAACCACATTATACACTATACCCACTACACTATACTATACCAACCACATTATACACTAAACCCACTACACTATACTATACCAACCACATTATACACTATACCCACTACACTCTACTATACCAACCACATTATACACTATACCCACTACACTATACTATACCAATCACATTATGCACTATACCCACTACACTACACTATACCAACCACATTATACACTATACCCACTACACTATACTATACCAACCGCATTATACACTATACTCACTACACTATACTATACCAACCACATTATACACTATACCCACTACACTATACTATACCAACCACATTATACACTATACTCACTACACTATACTATACCAACCACATTACACATTATACTCACTACACTATATTATACCAACCACATTATACACTATACCAGCTACACTATACTATACCAACCACATTATACACTATACCCACTACACTACACTATACCAACCACATTATACACTATACCCACTTCACTTTACTATACCAACCACATTATACACTATACCTACTAAACCACACTATACTATACCAATCACATTATACACTATACCTACTACACTATACTATACCAATCACATTATGCACTATACCCACTACACTATACTATACCAACCACATTATATACACTATACCCACTACACTATACTATACCAACCACATTATACACTATACCCACTACACTATACTATACCAACCGCATTATACACTATACTCACTACACTATACTATACCAACCACATTATACACTATACCCACTACACTATACTATACCAACCACATTATACACTATACTCACTACACTATACTATACCAACCACATTATACACTATACCCACTACACTATACTATACCAACCACATTATACACTATACCTACTACACTATACTATACCAACCACATTATACACTATACTCACTACACTATACTATACCAACCACATTATACACTATACCTACTAAACCACACTATACTATACCAATCACATTATACACTATACCTACTACACTATACTATACCAATCACATTATGCACTATACCCACTACACTACACTATACCAACCACATTATACACTATACCCACTACACTATACTATACCAACCGCATTATACACTATACTCACTACACTATACTATACCAACCACATTATACACTATACCCACTACACTATACTATACCAACCACATTATACACTATACTCACTACACTATACTATACCAACCGCATTATACACTATACTCACTACACTATACTATACCAACCACATTATACACTATACCCACTACACTATACTATACCAACCACATTATACACTATACTCACTACACTATACTATACCAACCACATTATACACTATACCCACTACACTACACTATACCAACCACATTATACACTATACCCACTACACTATACTATACCAACCACATTATACACTATACCCACTACACTATACTATACCAACCACATTATACACTATACCCACTTCACTATACTATACCAACCACATTATACACTATACCTACTAAACCACACTATACTATACCAATCACATTATACACTATACCTACTACACTATACTATACCAATCACATTATGCACTATACCCACTACACTATACTATACCAACCACATTATATACACTATACCCACTACACTATACTATACCAACCACATTATACACTATACCCACTACACTATACTATACCAACCGCATTATACACTATACTCACTACACTATACTATACCAACCACATTATACACTATACCCACTACACTATACTATACCAACCACATTATACACTATACTCACTACACTATACTATACCAACCACATTATACACTATACCCACTACACTATACTATACCAACCACATTATACACTATACCTACTACACTATACTATACCAACCACATTATACACTATACCCACAACACTCTACTATAACAACCAATAGGTTGTCTCTGACTGTAAAGTAATAGTATAATAATTGAATACATATTAATATATCAAAAATAAAGCTCATAGACTCCCAAATGCTTCATAGAAAGCAGTAAACTGAATCGCTGTAGATAGACAGATACACAGAGCGGGGGGGGCGGGGGGGGGGGAATTATTACATCACCATCCTTGTTTATAAAGTGATGAAATATATATATAGTGAAAGCTCAGTCAGAAGTGCTTTTGTCCACTGAGCTCACTCTGCGCCCTGACTGGCCTGTCTATATTCTCCTGTCTGACTGTTTAGAGTCTTCCAGAACCTTCTCCTTCTTCTACCTCTGCCTTTTCTGGAACTTTCTAGAACATCTTTAAGTTATTTGAGAATCGAATGCTCCTAAAATCCTGTTCAGCCTAATAAACCTATATTATCAATCAGATGTTTTATTATAGACGCTCCCTAAATAAAACAGTAGAGGCCATATCGCCCCCTATGCTTCCTGTAGTGTATTACAGTCTGTCAGAACCACCCTCACCCCCTACGCTTCCTGTAGTGTATTACAGTCTGTCAGAATCACTGTCGCCCCCTACGCTTCCTGTAGTGTATTACAGTCTGTCAGAACCACCGTCTCCCCCTACGCTTCCTGTAGTGTATTACAGTCTGTCAGAACCACCGTCGCCCCCTACGCTTCCTGTAGTGTATTACAGTCTGTCAGAACCACCGTCGCCCCCTACGCTTCCTGTAGTGTATTACAGTCTGTCAGAACCACCGTCGCCCCCTACGCTTCCTGTAGTGTATTACAGTCTGTCAGAACCACCGTCGCCCCCTACGCTTCCTGTAGTGTATTACAGTCTGTCAGAACCACCGTCGCCCCCTACGCTTCCTGTAGTGTATTACAGTCTGTCAGAACCACCGTCGCCCCCTACGCTTCCTGTAGTGTATTACAGTCTGTCAGAAACACCGTCGTCCCCTACGCTTCCTGTAGTGTATTACAGTCTGTCAGAACCACCGTCGCCCCCTACGCCTCCTGTAGTGTATTACAGTCTGCTGTTATGATTTTTAGTAAAGTATGAGTAGATTTGATATGTAGTACTGTCTCTTGGTGAGTCTCGGAGTGATGTATGTATTAAAGTGTGGAGTAGCCAGTTGACCTTTAAAAGCTCTGGTCAGGGATCTCTGCAGCTTACAGGCCAGATTTCAGTCCTGTAACAGCGAAGCCTGTAGTGAAACACACAGTACGGACGTTTGCTGTGTTATTAGCTGATACGCTCTGAGCGAGTCCCAGGGTGGCCTTGGCGCTGGTTCAGCAGTTCCTGACTGGGGCTCCACAGTCCCCCCCAACCCCCCCTGTCCCACAGTTTCATTTCAGATTTCTGTTGCCCGTATGGAAAATTAAAATTTTATGCTTCATATTAGATCCGGAACACAAGAAGAAGGTGCTTTAAAGGAACACATGTTTCCAGTAGAATCTCTACCTGTACTAACACTGTTATATAGCGTAATAGTGAGAGTTCAGTACTCAGAACTATAAGCCTGTAGTAACGCTGTTATATAGCATAATAGTGAGAGTTCAGTACTCAGAACTGTAAACCTGTAATAACGCTGTTATATAGTGTAATAGTGAGAGTTCAGTACTCAGAACTGTAAACCTTTAATAACACTGTTATATTATATATTACTGAGAGTTCAGCACTCAGAACTGTAAACCTGTAATAACGCTGTTATATAGTGTAGTAGTGAGAGTTCAGCACTCAGAACTGTAAACCTGTAATAGCACTGTTATATAGTGTACTAGTGAGCGTTCAGTACTCAGAACTGTAAACCTGTAATTACACTGTTATATAGTGTAATAGTGAGAGTTCAATACTCAGAACTGTAAACCTGTAATAGCACTGTTATATAGTGTAATAGTGAGAGTTCAGTACTCAGAACTGTAAACCTGTAATAACGCTGTTATATAGTGTACTAGTGAGAGTTCAATACTCAGAACTGTAAACCTGTAATTACACTGTTATATAGTGTAATAGTGAGAGTTCAGTACTCAGAACTGTAAACCTTTAATAACACTGTTATATAGTGTAATAGTGAGAGTTCAATACTCAGAACTGTAAACCTGTAATAACGCTGTTATATAGTGTACTAGTGAGAGTTCAGTACTCAGAACTGTAAACCTGTAATAACGCTGTTATATAGTGTATTAGTGAGAGTTAAGTACCCAGAACTGTAAACCTCTAAAAACACTGTTATATGGAGTAATAGTGAGAGTTCAATACTCAGAACTGTAAACCTGTAATAACGCTGTTATATAGTGTACTAGTGAGAGTTCAATACTCAGAACTGTAAACCTTTAATAGCACTGTTATATAGTGTAATAGTGAGAGTTCAGTACTCAGAACTGTAAACCTGTAATAGCACTGTTATATAGTGTAATAGTGAGAGTTCAGTACTCAGAACTGTAAACCTGTAATAGCACTGTTATATAGTGTAATAGTGAGAGTTCAGTACTCAGAACTGTAAACCTGTAATAGCACTGTTATATAGTGTAATAGTGAGAGTTCAGTACTCAGAACTGTACATACCCTGAACTTCAAACTGTGTTTTTCAGATACAAATCCTGCTTTTACAACTTTAATCTACTTTGTGTTTGATGTCCCAATGAAAGAGAGTAGCTAGTATAGGTAATGTTTACATTTACATTTACATTTACGGCATTTAGCAGACGCTCTGATCCAGAGCAACTTACAAAAGTGCTTAGTGTTGGTTAGAGTATGAATCTCTATCTAGTACAACAGGATTAAGTCCAAACTACTCTTAAACTCAAACACTGCCATAAACACAGGGCCAGTGCTGATACCTAGAAACAAGACAACGCAATACCTAGCAAGACTGGAACACCTACAGAGAAGAGAACAGATACAAGACTACATACAGTACAAGTGCAGGACTTATCCAGTGCTCCTAGAAGATAAAGTGCAATTACAGTTTATACCAGTACTTTAGTATATTAGTGATTATAAGTGCTTTACAAAGAGACGGTGGTCTTCAGTCTGCGTTTGAAGACCGCGAGAGAGTTCGCTGTTCGGACAACCAGTGGAAGTTCGTTCCACCATCTGGGCTAAAGGACAGAGAAGCGTCTTGTCGTGTGTCTTCCATGAATCTTGAGTGATGGCGGGTCAAGCCGAGCCGTACTTGAAGCCCGAAGGGCTCGAGGTGCGGTTCGACTTTTGACCATTGTCATAAGGTCAGGAGGAGCTGGTCCAGTCTTGGCTTTGTAGGCATCAGAACTTTAAACTGAATGCGAGCAGCTACAGGAAGCCAGTGAAGGGAGCGCAGCAGTGGCGTGACATGAGTGAACTTGGGAAGATTGAAGACGAGCCGTGCTGCTGCAGTCTGGATCAGTTGTAAGGGCCTGATGGTCTGCAGAGGAAGACCAGCCAGGAGCGAGTTGCAGTAGTCCAGCCTTGAAATGACAAGAGACTGGACGAGCACCTGGGAGGCCTCCTGAGAAAGGAAGGGATGCGTCTGATGTTGTGGAGAAGGTATCTGCAGGACCGAGTCAGGTTCGTAATATGGGCTGAGAACGATAACTGGTCATCCAGAGTCACCCCAAGGTTTCTTACATCTTTAGACGGAACAATCAAAGAGTTCTCGAATGAGATGGCGAGATCCTGCTGAGGACCTGTAGTTCCAGGGATGAACAGCAGCTCAGTCTTGCTGGGATTGAGCTTCAGATGATGAGCTGTCATCCATGAAGAGATGTCGGTCAGACATGCAGAGATACGACTGCAAACCTGAGTGTCAGATGGTGGGAACCTGGTAAGGCCGCCCCTCTAGATAGGACTCAAACCACTTCCATGCAGAGCCCGTGATTCCCAAGTCAGTACTTAGCTCGGAGCTGTTACTACTAGCAGCTCTGAGCTAAGTAAATAGTATGAGTATATATGAGTGCTGCCTTAAATCTTGTGATACCTTAAATCGACTGCCACTTTAACTTCTGTGCTACCTTAAATCAATCGGCACCTTAAATATTCTGTTACATTAAATTTACTGCTACCTTAGATCCTTTGCATGAAATCAACGGCCACCTAGAATTCAGTGACGCTTTAAATTATCTGCTACCTTATAAGCTGTGCTACCTTAAATCTATAGTATTTGCTGATAGAGTGTGTGTGACTGTTTGAGCATCTATAGAAAAGATGTACATAGTGACATCATTAGTTAAAATAGAATTTTCCCAACATTCAATCATTCATTCCACCATCTTCTGTATCTCTCTCTATATATCTTTTTATCTCTCTCTCTGTATCTCTCACTGTATCTCTCTCTGTATCTCTCTCTCTCTGTATCTCTCTCTCTGTATCTCTCTGTATCTCTCTCTGTATCTCTCTCTCTCTGCATCTCTCTGTATCTCTCTGTATCTCTCTCTGTATCTCTCTCTCTCTCTGTATCTCTCTCTGTATCTCTCTCTCTCTCTGTATCTCTCTCTCTCTGTATCTCTCTCTGTATCTCTCTCTGTATCTCTCTCTGAATCTCTCTCTCTAGCTCTCTCTGTATCTCTCTCTCTGTATCTCTCTCTGTATCTCTCTCTGTATCTCTCGGTATCTCTCTCTGTATCTCTCTCTCTGTATCTCTCTCTGTATCTCTCTCTGTATCTCTCTGTATCTCTCTCTGTATCTCTCTGTATCTCTCTCTGTATCTCTCTCTGTATCTCTCTCTGTATCTCTCTCTCTGTATCTCTCTCTGTATCTCTCTCTGTATCTCTCTGTATCTCTCTGTATCTCTCTCTGTATCTCTCTGTATCTCTCTCTGTATCTCTCTCTGTATCTCTCTCTGTATCTCTCTCTGTATCTCTCTGTATCTCTCTCTCTCTGTATCTCTCTCTGTATCTCTCTGTATCTCTCTCTCTTTCTCTCTCTCTGTATCTCTCTCTCTGTATCTCTCTCTGTATCTCTCTCTCTTTGTATCTCTCTGTATCTCTCTCTGTATCTCTCTGTATCTCTCTCTGTATCTCTCTCTGTATCTCTCTCTGTATCTCTCTGTATCTCTC